>JASDQU010012958.1:138210-157324 GCA_032191745.1 Picea mariana | reverse complement strand
AACCAAGCATTGTTTAGTAACCATTACATAGTGTACTTTCTACAACCATGAGACTTTGTATGGCTTCGGATGTGAAGTTGTCTCTAGCTCCAATTTCTCCACCATCTCTATGGATACTAAGTTATCAGTGCTCCCACTGTTGATTATCACCTTGCATACTCTTTCTTTAGTCTTGCAAGCTGTCCTGAAGAGACTATTCCTCTACACTGGCTTTTTAACTTCTGCCTCTGGTTTTAAGAGAACCTTCCTCAACATTAGGGATCTTCCATCCTCTGCTCCTTCTGCTTCAACATCTCTTCTCTGTGCTTCTGAAATGTGAGCTTCACCTCCTCCTTCTTTATTTTTCTTAGGACATTCCCAAGACATGTGCCTTGTCTTTTCACAGGCATAACATCTTACTTCTCCTCCTCCTCTTCTTCCTCTTCCTCTAGAAGAACTTCTTCCACCAACGYGTCTTCCTTGAGAATTTTCTCCTCTTTTCGAGTGACGATATGGTTTCTCAGTCTCGTCATTAGACTTATGTGCCTTGTCATGGGTAACTCCCTTTCTTTTGTTTGGGGYTGGGATTTTTCCTCTTCCTCGCTGGATTTGTTTTCTGGCCAACTTCTCCTCTGCCTTTACTGCGAACTGATAAACATCCTCCAYTGTCTTTATCGAAATCATGCTGAGCTCATCCTGGATTTCATATCTCAGGCCATTCATATAGCTAGCAACTTTTTCTTCATATTTCTCTCTTTGTATAGTTCTGATGTTCAGCCTATAGAAATCCTCTGTGTACTCCTTAACTGTCATCCCCTTCTATCTCAGGTTCTGCATCTTCCTAAACATATTTATTTGATAATCTTTGGGCATGAACTTAGCCTTCATATTGGCTATCATTCTGTCCCAATTCTTTATCTTCTTCTTGCCTTTGCTTCTCTTCTCAACCTGTAGTTCATCCCACCACAGTGCTGCATGTACTTTTAGCCTGGTGACAACCTGTTTCACCTTTCTCTCTTCATCAACATCTTCATAGTCAAAATGTTTATCCATGGATCTTATCCAATCCAAAAAATCTTCAGCATCTAAATTTCCTTCATACATTGGGACCTCTATCTTGGCTCTGCCTCCTAATCTAAAAACTTCTCTCAGCAAGCGTTCTTCGACAACATCCTCTCCTGCAACTTCTTTGGCTTCTACTTCTTCTCTCTCTGCATCTCTAATGTCTCCAGCATCAGATGCTCATCTCTGCACTACCTCCATCACCTCTAATATTTCATGAAGTTCTCGCATCTCCCTTTCTACAACTCAATTGGCTAAAGGTGCTTCCGCTTGTCTCCTTGGTGGAATTGTGTTGACTATCTGTCATACACATAGTACAACTTCGAGTTCTTCTGTTTCCTCTCATTTTTATGCTATCTGGAAGAAAAAAATCATCTCTGATACCACTTGATGCAGACCCCCCTTCTCTCCTAAGGGCTGCGCGACCTCCCGGTCTAGGATCAATAAAGAAACTCAATCTGATTGACTCTCCGGGTCTCTGCTAGACCCCAAACCCACTTACACAGGTCCTTTCTCCAAAGATGTAGGTCATATGAGACCCGTGGGCCCTCTCCTGAGCATTGTTCAAACCTCAACGCCAAATGTGTGCTAGCTCTTCTTTGGCTAAGCCCTTTCCTTTACGTGACCACGACTGTGACCATTCACCTGATCAAAAGGTGTGTCATGACTTTGCATATTGGGTCTTCGCATGTGAGTCACCCCAACTCTCCCGACCTTTGAAATCCTGATAGGATCCTAGCATGTGCTAGTCCCTCTATTTTCCTTCACCGATGTGACCCTTCGCTATGACCATGGGCCAATCTTTCGAGCGCTTCATCATTTTTCATTTCACGAGGCATGCTTTCTCGTCCTCCCAAAACCCAAACTTGCAAGGTTCTCTTTCTTGATCAAAGGTCCACAATCCACGTGATCCAAAGGTCTTGATCTCCTTCTCGCGTATCGGGACTTCACGTTTCGCGAAGTTGGAGGACCGCTCACCTCCCTTATCGCAATATCTGACTTCCTGATATCTMCCTGGGCAACCAAYGGTACATATAYCTCCTTGATCCGACGACTCAGATTGAATCATGAACTCGGATTTCACGAGTTCCCAGAACTCCTACTTCTGATATCCCGAGTTGTGAACTCCCGACAAGACCAGATCTACGGTTCATCTCCCTCCTTTGATCAATGACTGTGATYAAATCGCGATTTCATGATTTGCGGGTTCTTATAACTTCGCCWTTGACTTCTCTGAGTCACGATTCAGTGAAACGCTGATGAATGGTTTTGATGATTTCAGAACTTTCGTAACCCCGATCCTCCTGTATACTTTCAGGGCTTATCATTAGTGCACTTTACCTTGATCGAGCRATTATGATTATTTTGTGCTTAGAMCGAATGGATGAGACCTTTCCCCCTCTGTGCTTGCTCCTCGTTGTCTGGAAGATGATTAGAYGCTCCAGATATTTCTCCCCGAGCTTACGGTTTCTTCAAAATTAGAAGATTTTTGAAATATTCAAAGGCTTCGACCTTTTTGCTTCCCGCGAGTCTGTTTCTTGGATCTTGTTAACACTTATGAGAAGTGTTATTCGTCTTGAGCTTGGTCTCGTGAAGACTTCGACTTCCCATGCACTCCTTGCGTTTCGGGGATTTCGATAACTCATATCCGAAGTAGTTTTCGAAGATAAATTCCTCTCACCCTCCCGACGTTCTCCTTTTCTAGTTCTCCAACTTCTTGCAAAGTCCCTTCGACACTTAGTCGAATCTTGGATCTGTGCACTCCTTGCACCAGATCTTTACACAAGGTTCAAATTCTTGCGGACGAATGTGCACGCCTTGCACCAGTCTCTTTGCACTCCTTATAAAGGGAAAGTTTCAAGCTATCTCTTCTGAGCTTCGGAATCGAAACAGATTCTGTCAATGTACTCCTTGCGTTCTGTGTGCACACATTGCACCACTCAATAGAAGAGAAATAATTGAAACTTATCCTAACATTCACAGTTCCATCTACTCATAAAAAAATTCATTCATTCATTCATGAAAGCACAATAACAGAGAATTACAAAACAATGTCCACACCATACATTGGGTCAATTTTCCTCTGTTATATTCATAAGTGAAAATGGATACAACTATGATCAAAACAAAAACTGAAAACTCAGAAATATCCTACTAACTTGTAGCTAGCCTCATTTGGGCGTACATAATCTCTATTTATCTCAGAGGGATCTTAGGGTTCCCCTCTGACTACTTGTCTACATCAAAACCTAAACTACAACTATCTTAGTCCAGTTGCATTCCAGATCCGGAGTGGAAACTCCCACTTCACTCGCTATTGCTCAAGCGTGCCTCAAAATATTTTTTTGGCACTCAGTTAAGGCGCACTTCAAAATGTTTGCTGCAACTACCAGCGCTGAGATTTCGTACAGACTCCCAGACGCTGATAGGTCCTGCTCCACGTGCTTGCTAGCGATGCTCCTGCATCATACTCCCCTTGACAAAAATTCACGAACTCTTGTCCATGAGCTCTTGCACCAACTTTCCATGCTTTCATATAGCAGCTTCATTTTCCCAATTGACATCTTCTATTGGGTGTCCTTTCCACTAGACCAAATATTCAAAATAGGTCTTCCTGCTAGTATTTTTTCCGATCCTCTGATCAATGATCTTCTCCATCTGTGGTTTTTCTGCTACAAGCATTTGTTTCTCCCACTGAATCTTCTCTTGATATTCTGATCCCTTGGTGTCATCTTTCCTGTAAGGATACAGGTCTAAAACATTGAATATGGGCGATATGCCCACATCACCTGGCAACTCAATCTCATAGGTGTTTGCATCAAACTTCCTCAAGATCTTACATGGTCCTATATTCTTCATTTTTAACTTGTTATATGTTCCCCTAGGGAACCTTTCTTTCCTGAGATGTGCCAGAACCTGATCTCCTACTTCAAATTGAATTTCTCTGTGATGCTGATCAGCTCTGTGCTTGTACTCCTGGCTAGAACTCTGCAACTGTCCTATGATCTGGCTATGGAGCTTCTGCATTTCTGCAGCAAAATATTCTGCTCCAACACTCCTGATCTCACTCTGTTCCAAGTCTCTCAAATCATACAGTCCCCTGGGTTGCATTCCATACAATATTTGGAATGGGCTCTTTTCAGTGCTCCTGTTTGGTGAGCCATTGTATGCAAATTCTTCTTGTGGTAGAATTTGATCCCACTGATTATGGTGTTCAGTAACCAGACTTCTCTACAAGTTTTCCAAACTTATATTTACCACCTCAGTCTATCCATCTATCTAAGGGTGATAAGATGAGTCGAAGGGCAAATTTGTCCCCAAATTCTTCCACAGTGTTCTCCAAAAGTGGCAAACAAATTTTGTGTCTCTGTCTGAGACAATGCTTTTGGGTAGGCTGTGAAGTCTTACAACTTCCTTGAAAAATAGATTTGCAACACATGTTGCATCACTGGTCTTCTGGCATGGGATAAAATGTGCCATTTTTGAAAATCTATCCACCACCACAAATATGAAATCAAATCCTCTTTGCATTCTTGGTAGTCCAAACACAAAATCCATGCTTATTGCATCCCAAGGCCTCTCTGGTATTGGAAATGGTTGATACAATCCAATGTTCTGTCTTTTTCCTTTTGCATGTTGGCAAATTCTACATCTGTTCACAAAATTTGTCACTTCTGTTCTCATATCTGGCCAATAGTATGAACTGCTCAGCTGTACAAATTTTTTATCATGGCCGAAATGTCTAGCAAATCCTCCACTATGTTTTTCCTTTAGAAGGTTATCCCTCATTGAGTATTTTGGTATGCACAACTGATTTCCCTTGAACAACAATCCCTCTTGAATCATATACTCTGTCCATTGGCTTTTGTTTCTCATCACAATATTTTCACATCCTTTGTATGCTTCCTTGAAATCTGTATCATCACAATACATGTCCTTAAGGTGTTCAAACCCCAAGGTCTTCACCTGAAATTCCTGCAAAATCAAACATCTCCTTCTTAATGCATCAACAACCTTGTTAGCATTCCCAACAATATGTTTTATGACAAAAGTAAAATTCTTCATAAACTCAACCCATTTCGCATGCCTCTGATTCAATTTTTCCTATTTGGTTATGAATTGTATAGCCTCATTATCGCTATACAATAAAAAATCTTGCGGGACAAGGTAATGTCTCCACTTATTTAGGGGTTGAATTATGGCATAAAATTCCTTATCATACGTGGAGTATTTTCTCTTGGTCTCATTCATATTCTCATTGAAATAGGTAACAAGTATATTATCCTTCTCAAAACTGCTCCAATTTCAACTCCACTTGCATCACATCTCACCTGAAATGTCTTTTCAAAATTCGGCAAGACCAGAATTGGTCGTTCTATTATTTTCTCCTTCAGTATATTGAAGCTCCTCTCAGCTTCCTCTGTCCATTTAAAAGACTTGTGCTTCTTGTTCACTGTATCCATCATTGGCGCACAAATTCCACTGAATTCTTTGATGAACTTCATATAGAAGCTTGCTAATCCATGGAAGCTCCTTACCTCAAACATGCTTCTTGGTGACGACCATTCTTTGATTTCTTTCACCTTCTCTGGATCCATCTTTAATTCATTTGAAGAGATAAAAAAACCCAAGTAAATGAGTTCTGTATTCATAAAAGAGGATTTCTTCAGATTTATCAACAAATTCTCCTGCTCTAATCTCCTTATGACTAGTGTCAGGTGCCTCAAATGCTCCTCTTTAGTCATACTAAAGATCAATATATCATCCATATATACAACCACAAACTTGCCAATGAAATCTTTCAGTATTTCATTCATCAATATCATAAAATTACTCGGGGCATTGGTTAAGCCAAATGGCATAACAAGCCACTCATAAAAACCTTCATTTGTCTTAAAGGCTGTCTTCCACTCATCACATGCTCTCATTCTAAACTGGTGATATCCGCTTTTCAAATCTATTTTAGAAAAGAAATTTTCTCCACTTAAATAGTCCATTAAATCATCCATTCTTGGTAAAGGAAATCTGTACCTCATGGTGATATTGTTAATGGATCTTGAGTCTGTACACATTCTCCATCCTCCATCCTTCTTTGGACTCAACACAATTGGTACTGTGCATGGACTCAAGCTCTCCCTGACCAAACCCTTGTCTAACAGTTCATGTACTTGGTTCTTCACTTCCTCATTCTCTCGAGGTGTGAATCTGTATGCTGCTTTGTTCGACAGACTTTCTCCTAGTATCAAATCAATATGATGACTGATACTTCTAATGGGTGGCAATGAGTTAGGCAACTCATCCACCACTATGTCAGCAAAATTATCCAACAATTACTGAACTTCTTCAGGAAAATCATCCATTGAAGTACTTGTAAGGATAACTTTGGGTTTCCTCACCACAACAAACTACATCTCTTTTTCTTTCTTGACTTCTTTCAGGAGTTCCTTCCCGCTCATGAGAAGTATGCTTGTGTTGACTTCCTCTTTCACTTTATTCTCCTCTATTGGCAACAACATGTGTGTCCTACCATTCTTCTCCAAGGTGTATGCATTCTTCCTCCCATCATGAATGACATTCCTGTCAAACTACCATGGTCTTCCCAACAAAATATGGCATACATCCATGGGAATTAAATCACATAGAATTTCATCTCTATATCCTCCTATCTTAAATTCAACCAAGGATTGTTTAGTAACCATTACCTGGTGTCCTTTCTACAACCATGAGACTTTGTATGGCTTCGGATGTGTAGTTATCTCTAGCTCCAATTTCTCCACCATCTCCGTGGATACTAAGTTATCGATGCTCCCACTATCGATTATCACCTTGCATACTCTATCTTTAGTCTTGCAAGTTGTCCTGAAGAGACTATTCCTCTGCACTGGCTTTTCAACTTCTGTCTTTGGTTTTAAGAGAACCTTCCTCAACATCAGGGATCTTTCGTCCTCTGCTCCTTCTGCTTCAACATCTCTTCTCTGTGCTTCTGAAATGTGAGCTTCACCTCCTCCTTCTTTATTTTTCTTGGGACATTCCCAAGACATGTGCCTTGTCTTTCCATAGGCATAGCATATTACTTCTTCTCCTCCCCTTATTCCTCTTCCTCTAGAATAACTTATTCCACCAACCTGTCTTCCTCGGGAATTTTCTCCTCTTTTCGAGTGACTATGTGGTTTCTTAGTCTCATCATTAGACTTACGTGCCTTGTCATGGGTAACTCCCTTGCTTTTGTTTGGGGTTGGTATTTTGCCTCTTCTTCGCTGGCTTTGTTTTCTGGCCAACTTCTCCTCTACCTTCAGTGCAAAATGATAAGCATCCTCCACTGTCTTTATCGACATCATGCTGAGTTCATCCTAGATTTCATATCTCAGGCCATTCATATATCTGGCATGTTTTTCTTCATATTTCTCTCTTTGTCCAGTTCTGATGTTCAACCTATAGAACTCCTCTGTGTACTCCTTAACTGTCATCCCCTTTTGTCTCAGGTTCTGCATCTTCCTGAATAGATCGATTTGATAATATTTGAGGATGAACTTAGCCTTCAACTTGGCTACCATTCTGTCCCAATTCTTTATCTTCTGCTTGCCTTTGATTCTCCTCTCAGCCTGCAGTTCATCCTACCATAGTGTTGCATGTCCTTTTATCCTGGTGACAACCTGTTTCACCTTTCTCTCTTCGTCGACATCTTCATAGTCAAAATGTTTGTCCATTGATCTTATCCAATCCAGCAGCTATTTAGCATCTAAATTGCCTTCATACATTGGGACCTCTATCTTGGCTCCGCCTCCCAATATAGCAACTGCTCTCAGCAAGGGTTCTTCAGCAAAATCCTCTCCTGTAGCTTCTTCGACTTCTACTTCTTCACTCTCTACATTGATGATGTCTCCATCATCAAGTGTTCATCTCTGCGCTGCCTCCATCACCTCTAATATTGCACAAAGTTCTCGCATCTCCCTTTCTACAACTCGATTGGCTAAAGGTGCTTCCACTCATCCTTTGTGGCATTGTATTGACTATCTGTCACACATAGAGTACAACTTCGAGTTCTTCTGTCTCCTCTCATTTTCCTACTGTCTGCAAGAAAAACTGGGGCTCTGATACCACTTGATGCAGACCCCCCTTCTCTCCTAAGGGCTACATGACCTCCCGGTCTAGTATCGATCAAGAAACTAAGTCTGATTGACTCTCGGGTTCTCTGCTAGACCCCAAATCCACTTGCATAGGTCCTTTCTCCAAAGACGTAGGTCGTATGAGACCCGCGTGCCCTCTCTCGAGCGTTGTTCAAACCTCAATGCCAAACGAGTGCTAGCTCTTCTCTGGCTAAGCCCTTTCCTTTATGTGACCAAAATTGTGACCACTTGCCTGATCAAAAAGCACATCACAACTTCTCATATCGGGTCTTCGCATGTGAGTCACCTCGACTCTCCCAACCTCTGAAATCCCGATAGGAGCCTAGCGCATGCTAGCCCCTCTATTTTCCTTCCCCTATGTGACCCTTTTCTATGACCGTGCACCAATCTTTTGAGTGCTTCATGATTTTGTGTTTCACGATGCCTGCTTTCTCATCCTCCCGAAACCCGAGCTTGCGAGGTTTTCTTATTTGATCAACGGTCCACAATCCTTGCAATACAATGGTCCTGATCTCCTTCTTGCATATCAGGACTTTGCGTTTCACGAAGTTGGAGGACTGCTCACCTCCCTTCTCCCAATATTCGACCTCTCGATATCTCCTTGGGCAATGAACGGTCCAGATTTATCCTTGATATGATGGTTCAGATCGAATCTCGAACTCGGATTTCACAAGTTACCAGAACTCCTACTTTCAATATCTCGAGTTGCGAACTCCCGACAAGACCAGATCTATGGTTCAACTGCCTCCTCCGATCAACAAATGTGATCAAATCGTGATTTTACGATTCATGGGTTCTTATAACTCTGCCTTTGACTTCTCTGAGTCACGGGTCAACAAAACATTGATCTTCTGCCATGTGTCCCCCTTGATGGACGGTTCCGATGATTTCAGAACTTTTGTAACCCTGCTCCTCCTGTACACTTTCAAGGATTATCATTAGTGCACGTTACCTTGATCAGGCGGTTATGATTCTTTTTCACTTAGACCAAACGACTAAGATATTTCTCCCTCTGCACTTGCCCCTCGTTGTCTGGACGCTAATTGGACGGTCTAGATCTTTCTCCTTGTGATTACGTTTTCTTTATACTTAGAATATTTTCAAAAGATTCAAAGCCTTCGACCTTTGTCCTTCCTGCGAGTCTGTTTCTTGGATATCGTAAGCACTTATGAGAAATGTTATTCCTCCTAAGCTTGGTCTCATGAAGAGTTTGAATTCCCTCTCACTCCTTGCATTTCAGGGATTTCGATAACTCAGATCCGAAGGATTTCTCCTTTTCTGGTTCTTCGACTTCCTGCAAAGACCCTTCGACACTTAGTCAAATCTCAGATCTATGCACTCCTTGCACTAGATCTTTACGCAAGATTCAAATCCTTGCGGACGACTGTGCATGCCTTGCACCAGTCTCTTTGCACTCCTTGCAAAGGGAAAGTTTCGTGCTATCTCTTCTGAGCTTCGGAATCAAAACAGATTCCGTCAACGCACTCCTTGCGCCACTCGATAGAAGAGAAACAATTGAAACTTATCCTAACATTCACAGTTCCATCTACTCATAACATAATTCATTCATTCATTCATGAAAGCACAATAACAGATAATTTCAAAACAATGTCCACACCATGCATTGGGCCAAATTTCCTCTGTTATATCCATAAGTGAAAATGGCTACAACTATGATCAAAACAAAAATTGAAAACTCATAAATCTTTGACTAACTTGTAGCTAGCCTCATTTGGGCGTACATAACCTCTATTTATCTCAGAGGGATCTTAGGGTTCCCCTTTGAATACTTGTCTACATCAAAAACTAACCTACGAATATCTTAGTACAGTCTCATTCCAGAGCTGGAGTGGAAACTCCCACTTCGCTCGCGATTTCTCAAGCATGCCTCAAAATATTTTTCTGATGTTGAGTTAAGGCGTACTTCAAAATGTCTGCTGCAACTGCCAGGGATGAGATTCTGTATAGAATCCTAGATGTTGATAGGTCCTGCTTCGCATGGTTCTTGTTGGCCCTTGGTTAGGGAAGAAAGCGAAGATTCAGGAAGACAGGCGAAGTACGAACTGCGTGGAAGGCACAGTGACCGATATTGGGTCGAAGTGGTCAAAGAAATAGAAAAGGAGCGAAGTGAGGGAAAATGAGCCGTTGAACAAGAAGATCGAGGAAGATAGATTAGAAAGGAATATGGATTGTGGACAAGTTAGCAAGTGGAAAAAGCCACCAACGGATGCTTTGGAGCACCTTTTGAAGAAGACGTAAAGATAGGTTGGCGAAGCCCTTGAAACACGGGTCAAGTTGACCTAGGGTTTTAGACACATAGGGTTTTAACACCTAGACATTTGTCAAGAAATGTATAAATAAAGGTTTAGAAGACCTGGGAGGGTTCAGTTGGAAGAGAATTGTATTGTTGATGTCGAGTGATTATTGTGGTGCATGAGGAGAGTATTGTGTTGTGATATTATTCATGTACTATAAGATCTTCAGCTGGGTGCGAAGATCAACTCTGCAGCTGGGTGCACAAGGGGGGGAGAGAAGGAGAGAAAGAGAGAGAGAGATCTGCAAGCTAAGTGCACAGAAAGAATTATATGTTTTCATATAATATCAAGAAACATAGTTCTCTGGATGTAGCCCTAGGGAGAGGGTGAACCACATATATCTTTCTGTTATGTGTGATTGATGCTGTGTTCTTTGCCTTTTGTTATTCTGTTATTGGATTATTGTGCTAGATCTGAGATATAGTTGTGCGAATTAGACTTAAGTTGGTAAAGGAATAACTAGATCTCCATGTGTTGTTCTTTTGAATCCACTTGAATTTCCTCTGGTTGTAGACACTTGTGTCCTGCAACCCCCTATGGCTACTTCGGGTGAGACTGCATCTGCTCCGCAGGTGTTGCCAAAAGGGCTAGTAGTTAGGGCTTGTTGGTGCATTGTTAGATTTGAACCCTAGGTCTGCCTCTGTGCCAACAAATGGTTCCGTTGCTAGGACCGAGATCTTCTTGAGGAAATGTCAAGGTGGTTTCCATCGAAGATAGAGATTCAGAAGTGGATAGATGAACAAGAGAGAGACTTCGCTGAAGCTCAAAATAAAAACCCTAATATTAGTACAGAGGATTGGTTGGGAAGGTATATCTTTACCAATATACACGAGATTTTCTTTGGAGGAATTCATAAGGAGATATAAGAGTGGTTAGCCAGATTAGTAGATACCTAGTTTGAGATCAGATCTATACCACCTGTGGTTTTTACATCAACGTTGATCAAGAAGGTTAAGAGAGTTGATAATGCCGTGTCAAGAGTAGTATATCACTGGTTTGATAGCACTATTGGAGGGTACATTACCGAGTTTTCTATTGACAGAGTAGAGTCATATAGCCAAGCAGAGAGGTATTTCTTTAAGGGACCGAGAGGAAAATTTTTACACTTTTTGAAGTTGAAGATCAAGATGCTATTGCATGAGAATAACATCTTGAAGATACAGTAATTGGTCAGATTAAAGAGATAATGTTCAAGAACTCAGACAATGACAATGACACAAAGGTTGGACATACGCGCAGTGGGAGAACCTTCATAGAAGTTCCTTTGGTGAACTTGTTTGAGAAGAACCACAAACCACTAGCACAGTACGAAGGGTTTTACAGTGGAGAATAAGAAGAGCTATTGAATGAAGACCAATTAGGATCCGCTGGGGAAGAGGAAGAGAAGACTGAAGAACCTTGCCGAGAAGAATCAGAAACTTCAGGAACTGCGCCGACCGTCGAAGTAAGTACTCTTACTCCTCCTGTTGTTTTAACAACGTTAAGTAATCATAGTTATCATAGAACTCAGAGCATTGTTACCAACAGTTCAATACACAGTCAGTTAAGAAACCTAGGAAGATCTATGGAAGATGAGATGAGGCTACCTATCTTTAGGGGAGATGGATCTGATTATCCTGATCAACACTAGTTTTTATGCGAAGCTGTATGGAGTATCAAGAAATTTAGTGACGAAGCTATTAAGAGAGCTCATTTTAGTACTACCTTGAGAGACCGTGCATTGAGATGGTACATGAAGTTTGTTAAAGGAGTTGCACAATCTAAACCACTAAATGATATGAAGACTGCGTTGAGTGAAGATTTCAAGAAACCCAATTTGGAGTCACAGTGCATTACAGAACCGAAAGAAATCAAGCAGAGAGTAGCTGAACCTGTTTGGGAGTTTGATCAGAGGTTTAAGACCTTGACAGGTTGTTTGAGTTTCCATATCCCAGATGAGAAGAACAAAGAATGGTTCATTTCTTCCCTCTTACCACATATCAGAGTTCCTCTGATGCAATAGAAGGTTGCTTCACAGGATGAAGCATTGGATATCGTCATGAAACTAGAATCAACCCCTATGGGAGAATTCAGCTCAAGTATGAGTCAAATTTTGAGTCAAATAACTAAATTATCTCTGCAGGTCGAAGATATGAAGAAAGACAAGGGAAAAGATAAAAGAGAAGACATATAGTGTATCAAATGCAAGTCAGAGGGCCATGACAAGGAACACTATACCCTATTTCATGAGTACTTGGCCTCTAGAGCTCCGATCCCTTTGAAGCATGTTACTCTACCCCAGTGCGAGGTATGTAGAAATAAACATCGCCCTGGTGAATTCTATTACATGCAAAAATATGTCCAGACACCTACAAACCTTTATTGCACATTCTATAAATCTGCGGGGCATGATGAGAAGACTGTAGGGATTATGACCTCTTGCACGAAAGATCAAGAGATACATATAGGATTCAAGGCGAAGTACAACATGAGGGAAATGCTATGTAGTTTAATTCTCGAGGAAGAGGAAAGTTCAACCCTCACGGTGGATTCATAGGAAGAGGACGAGGAGGAGGCATGGGTTGAGGTTGAGGTCAGATCATTTGTTACAACTGCGCACAACCAAGACACTTGGAAAGGGACCGTCAGAACTCCTATACCACGTGCAACTACTGCAACTCATTTGAACATGTTATTGAGGATTGTCCAACATTGTTAGCGAAAATTCAGGAGAGATGAGGAGGAAAAAAACAAGTACAACTAATCGTAGCAGAACCTCACGGAGAGGATCCCAGAGTCACTGTTATCACTAGAGGAGGCGCTGTTACAGGCGAAGACAGAGTGACCCTGGGAAAGACTACAAAAGAATGAAGGGTCAGAAGAGCTATAGAGAAGACACAAGTGTTTGATACGAGGAAAGAAAAGCAGACGTTTGAAGAGGCACGAAGAGAATTTGGAAGAGATCAGGATTTTTCATCAAAGACACAACCAGAAGTGAGAGAATGTGGAATGCCATTGGCATTTTATCAGTCTGCTTCGCCCAGGGAAGGAAAAGAGGTAAGCAATCTTATGGAATTATTATGTACTTGCATTAATTTTATTAAGGATTAAAGAGTTGTACAAGAACTACAAAATTTGATCAGACAGTATGAGATAGGTAGGATAGATCCTCTGCTGAATAAAGCAGTACATCGAGTAGCCAGAAAGAGAAGGACAAATAAGGAACTACACCTTAATGCTCAGATTGGATATTATGACATAGATTATGCATTCCTCGACTTGGGATCAGAAGTCAATGTTATAATGAAGAAGACCTGGGCACTAATGGGAAAACCTAAGTTGATTTACTCCCGTATCAGGCTCAGGATGACTATTCAGCAGGAAATAAGTCCCTTTGGAAGGCTTGAGCATGTCCCTATAGACATCGACGAGGTAAGGATGTTTACGGACTTCAAGGTGATTGATATAGTTGATGATAGCTATCCATATCGTGCAATGTTAGGAATTGATTAGGCTTTCAAAAGTTCGACTATGGTTGACTTAAAGAAATGAATAATGGTATTCGAAGGTGATGGCCTTAGGGTCATTGCACCTCTTGATCCTAATGAAGGTCGCAAATACACATAACCCATCAGAGAAGAAGGTCGTGCTTATGAACTAGAGAATATATATAAATTAACAACAAGACAACATGATTACATAAATCCTACAACAGATGGGAACTTAAGTTGGCGAAGTGACAACACATGCTCATCAAATTCAGAAGAAGCACTAGAGAACTGGCAGAACAAAATGTATGAATTTTCTGCACAGAGGTGTGCCAGATTGACCAGGGAAGTTCGCTAGATTGGCACAGAAGTAAGCAATCTGCCCACATTTGATGGTTTAAATCATTTAGAAACATTCTTGTCAGAATTTGAAGAAATTGTACGAGTACAACATCGACCGTTGGCACTAAATGAAGCCTTGAAAGCAACGCCAACGAGATGGTGGGGAACAGACAAGAAGAACATCATGGAATGGGTGCAATGTCCCACTTCAATGACAATGCACTTTTCAAACCAAATTGAAGGGCGTGAAGTTCGATACACAGGTCAGAGATGTTCGAAGGACCATGTGCAAAACTGTGAGAAGGCCTGGAGAAACATTCCTCAAGAGTAGTGGGTGCATAAATTCATTAACACTTTGGACACAATGCCTATTAATTGGTATCTTCAAGAAGAACTGTGCCTCACCACTGCAGATTGGTACGATATGACTCAGAACTTTGTAGCTACATTTTTATTTGAAAGTCAGTACCCCACAATAGATCAAGCTCTACAAGTTGTAAGACAAAAAGTCTTTGAGGAGGCACCTAACCTCCCTGTGGAGCAAGAAGAGGATGAATGGACTGCACCTCTTCAGAAATTGCAAGGTTGTTACAATATCAATGTTGATGAAGATGATGATCCCAGGAATGTGAACATCATAGAAACTGAAGGACATAGAGACATAGAAGGACCAGGAGTCGAACTACCTTTCATTGGACAACCAATCAAAATCAAGAAAGTTAATATTGGAATAGAGCAATCACCTAAGCTCAAAAATGTTGGAGATTATTGGGATGATGCCACTATTGATAAGATCACAAAGATACTCCATGAATACCAGGACTTGTTCCCAACCAAGTTCACAGACATGAAGGGAATTAAAGGGCCTATGGGAGAAATGAAGATCCCCTTGAAACCAGATACAAGGCCAGTCAAGCAGAGACCTTACAGACTGAATCCCAAGTATAAACAGAAAGTCAAGATTGAATTAGATAGAATGCTGGAAGCAGGAATCATAGAACCTATTGAAGAATCATAATGGATTAGCCCTATGGTGGTCCAAGATAAGAAGTCAAGAGAGATCAAAATCTGTCTAGATTTAAGGAAGTTGAATGGTGCGTGCTTACATGATCCATTCCCTACACCGTTTACTGATGAAGTGTTAGATAATGTGGGAGGACAAGAAGTTTACTCCTTCACAAATGGATTTTCAGGTTATCATCAGATTATGATTTCTAAGGAAGATCGCCACAAGACCACATTTGCAACAAAATGGGGTTCTTTCCAATACACAGTGATTCCTTTCGGACTGAAGAATGCACCAACTATCTTTTCTAGGGTGGTGGTCGAAGCATTCAAGAAATTTTTACATAAATTTTTGGAAGCATGTTTTGATGATTGGACTGTTTTTAGCTTATTGCAAAATCATATTGAATTCTTAAGACTAATGTTGGATAAGTGCAGGCACTGTCAGATTGCCCTGAACTTGAAGAAGTGTATCTTCTTTTCGATCTTTGGAGTGCTGCTAGGCTATATTGTGTGTAAGTAGGGGTTGCTGGTAGATCCTTCCAAGATTTCCATCATTGTTGATTTGGATACCATGTCATACGAGGTCGAATCCCGCCAGATGCCTTATAACCCCTAGGGAGAACCACACCGCCCGCAAGCCTGGCCTCCAAATAAGATGAGGTTTGAACTCATGACCTGCTTAGCAGTACGAATGCCTTAACAGTATATCTGTTGGCCACTAGACCGCACCCCTGCGAGATGCATTAGGAGCAGTGTTAGCACAACCAGGAGCAAGAGATATTGACCATCCGTTATCATTTTCTAGAAGGAATCTCTCTACAACTGAGATAAATTACACTACCATTGAGAGAGAAGGTTTAGCCATGGTGTACGTGTTGCAGAAGTTTCATTACTACTTGTTGGGAGGAAATTTTAAGATGTTCATTGATCACTCTGCGCTGAAGTACCTAGTCAAAAAGGTAGTGTTGGGGGGAAGAATATGTAGATGGATACTGTTATTCTATGAATATGATTTTGAGATAGTGGTCAAGCAAGGGAGAATGAACAAGGGACCTGCCCATTTTTCCAAGTTAGAACATGGAGAGGAACCTACCAGTTTGGAGGATACACTACCAGATGCACAATTGCTGGCCATCAAAAAGGTTGATGATCATTTCACCGAGATAGTCCAGTTCCTATCAACATGAATGGAACCCTGCGATTATACAATCATTCAGAAGAAACAACTGGTAGTTTGTGCTGCAGATTTTTCACTTATAGCTGGACAACTTTATAAGATGGGACCCGATGAGATCCTGAGAAGATGTGTTATGGAGGTAGAAAGACCACTGATTTTGGTAGAAGCACATGAGGGCATGGCAGAAGGACATTATGCAGGAAAAGCAGGAAACACACAAGGTTCTCAGAGCTGGCCTCTAGTGACCCACTTTACACAAAGATGCTAAGAAATACTACAAAGCCTGCGATGTATGCCAAAGAGTTGGGAAACCTTCTAGAAGAGATGAGATTCCTTTAGCACCACAATTAACATTACAAGCATTCGAGAAATGGGCCATTGATTTTGTGGGACCTATCAACCCACCAGGAAAGCGCACATGAGCTTGTTACATCATCACTGTGACTGAGTATTGGACCATATGGGAAGAAGCAAGAGCAGTTAAGGACTGTAGTGCAACTACAATTGTGTGATTAATATTTGATGATATCATAACCCGATTTGGATGCCCGAAGACCCTGATGAGCGATCAAGGTACACATTTTATTAATAAGACTATTGAAGCCTTAACTCGGGAATTTGAAGTTCATCATCAGAAGAGTATGCCATACCACCCACAAGAGAATGGAACAGTCGAAGCTTTCAATAAGATCTTGGAGACAATGTTGACGAAGAATTGCAGTGTAAACATAGATGATTGGGATTTGAGAGTACCCGCAGTGTTATGGGATTATAGAACCACTTTCAAGAAGATGACAATGAAGACTGCCTTTAAGCTAATATATGGTCTAGAAGTAGTCGTACCTATGGAATATTTGGTTCCTAGTCTAAGAATCACAACATTCACAGATATGGATGACACTAGCGATGTTCAAAACAGGCTTAGGTATTTGGTAGAACTGGAAGAAGACAGTTTCATTGCAGGATTCCGTCAACAGGTACAAAAGGAACGATAGAAGGCCTACCACGATAGGCATATCAAGAAGAAAACATTTAGGCAAGGAGATCTGGTATTGGTATATGATAACAAGTTCATAAAGCATCTAGGGAAGTTCAAGACACATTGGCCTAGGCCATATGAGGTTGCTTATGTTACAAAAGGAGGAACTGCACAGTTGAAGACTTTGAATGGAGAATGGAAGGAGGGTTTAGTGAACTAGAGCCGGTTGAAATTGTACTATGACAACCAACTGCCTCGCAACTCTCAGTAAAAGAATAAAAAGAAGGGTCTAGGTACCAGGTGCAGTTGAAACTGGGTACTAGACACAAAAAAGATAGTATGCACAAGGAAGGGAGGGATAGAGAAGAAAACACAGGCTGCTCCGCGCAGTCTGAAGTCAAAGTAAAACAGAAGGTTCAGACCTGTAGTGCCTCAGGATGAGTCACATGTGAGTGTTGGGGGCATGTTGGCCCTTAATTAGGGAAGAAAGCGAAGATTCGGGAAGAAAGGAGAAGTACGAACTACGTGGAAGGCACAGTGATTAATATTGGGTCAAAGTGGTCAAAGAAGCAGAAAAAAAGGAGCAAAGTGAGTGAAAACGATCCGTTGAACGAGAAGATCAAGGAAGACAGATTAGAAAGGAAGATGGATCGTGGACAAGTCACCAAGTGGAAAAAGCCACTAACGGATGCTTTGGAGCAAATCACGAAGAAGATGAAAAGACAGGCTAGCGAAGCCCTGGAAACACGGGTAAAGTTGACCTAGGGTTTTAGACACCTAAGGTTTTGATATCTAGGGTTTTGACACCTAGACGTTTGTCAGGAAATGTATAAATAAAGGTCTAGAAGACATGGGAGGGTTCGGTCAGAAGAGGATTGTATTTTTGATGTCGAGTGATTATTGTGGTGCATGAGGGAGGAGAGTATTGTGTTGTGAGAATATTCATGTACTGTAAGATCTTCAGCTGGGTGTGAAGATCAACCCTACAGCTGGGTGCACAGGGAGGGGAGAGAAGGAGAGAAAGAGAGAGAGAGAGAGAGATCTGCAAGCTAAGTGCGTATATATAACTGTATGTTTTCATATAATATCAATAAACAAAATTCTGTGGACGTAGCCCTAGGGAGAGGGTGAACCACGTATATCTTTCTGTTATGTGTGATTGATGCTGTGTTCTTTGCCTTCTATTATTTTGTTATTGCATTATTGTGCTAGATCTGAGATATAGCTATGCGAAATAGACTTAAGTTGGTAAAGGAATAAATAGATCTCTATGTGTTGTTCTTTTGAATCCACTTGCATTTCCTCTAGTTGTAGACACATGTGTCATGCAACCCCCTATTGCTACTTTGGGTGAGATTGCATCTGTTCCGTAGGTGTTGCCGAAAGGGCCAGTAGTTAGGGCTTGTTGGTGCACTATTAGAGTTGAACCCTGGGTCTTCCCCTATCCTAATAGTTCCTATGGGAAGGGAACAAATGTTAAGAGGAGCTCGTGCATCTTCAGGAAGACATGTGTCAACTTGGGAGAATGCAGTTTTAGGTGGGAAAGTCAGTTCGTTGGGATTCTCTCACGATGGTGGGAAGACTACCCACATTGGAATGCAAGCAAACAGAGAGAGCCTTTATGAAACCATATTTTTCCTCCATTGTTGACCTATGCA
>JASDQU010012958.1:82025-97915 GCA_032191745.1 Picea mariana | reverse complement strand
ATGAGATGAAGTCGATGGAAGGAGACCCGCTGAAAGGAGAGCATTAAAGCATCTCTCATCATTCAACACGAGGTTCAAAGCAATAGCTCAATGATTTGGAGGAACTCATATGAAGATGATGTTCATGAACCAATGACCCTGTGCATCTCTCGCATGCACCATATGCAAGTAGTGCATGAAAGAGACCCTATGAATAACATACAATAAGGAAAATTGCCGACAAAGGCGAGAAAACCACCAATAAGGCTAATGAAAGCCAAGACACTGCAAGAATCCCAATGTGTGAATATATTTCTTTCCGTCGAACACAAGGGAAACCCCCTAGTCATTGATCAATGAGGAGATGTTGACTGTTGGGTTCAAGGTTACCTATCCATAATGAAAGTAGGATTAGGGTGCACGGTAGGACTACAACTTCATGTAACTCTGAGAGACACTAAGGGTATGACCGACATGCAAAGTCAAGAGTTTTGAGAAATGGCCGAAACAGGCTTATAGACATCATTTGAACGAGAGCATGAGACATATGGAGGACTCCGACATCATAGAATTAATAGTGAAACTTTGTGATGTAGGAGGAACCAATCAAACTATCCATAGGGACTGGAAGAATAACCAATCAAAGGAGTAAACTCTAAGTAACAAGGTAAACTTCATAAGGTCATGCTAAACCCAAACTTTCGATGAAAAATGGTATCAAAAGTTTGTGCTTTGTTCAAAGGTGACACGAATGCTGCCAACATGAGATAATATTCTTTTCCCACCCGTCTTTTTTTGTGTTTTCATAGAAAACTAAATGTTATGATACATAGGAGAAAACGAGTGTTGCAAGTAAGCAACTAGTTCCAACAGTGGAACATACCTATGCTCAATGCAAGGAGGCGCATGTAGGACATGGACACTCAGGGGAATGTTTCCTTTTGGGGTATAGGGTGTCAGGTTGAAAAGGATATAAACAAGGCTTTACTTAGCTGATGATGCAAATTGATGATGTAATAGGCTTATAGCGAGAAAGCGAGAACTGAAAATAGGCTCAATACTACAAGAAGGATAATGGAGTGCAATTACAACTTAACACCAAATAATGTCCTTTTTCGCAAATTTAGTCCCCTAGGCCTGAAAAATTATAAAACAATACCTAGGAGAACTCTTCTAGCCACTAGTGACTAGAGTATTCCTTTTTCAAAATTAGTCTAATTGGTCCAAAAAATGGTTAAACTTACACCAAATAGAAGTCTTTTCAAATCCAATTAATGAGTGTGAAAGAGACAAGTTCACTCGACAATATTTTCGCTTTTTAGTAGAGTCAGAAAAGAGCTTGACCAAGACTCGGTTGAAGTCCCATAGGTATAAGTCAGACTTCTTATGAGTGAAAATATGAGGTTCAAACACAAATTCATATTGCAACTTAAGGGACTCCCGGTCTTATGGAAAAAATATTTGCATGGGCACCGAATGGAACAAAGGTTCTAACTAGGGCACCCATGTTTGGTAAGCCTCTACTATTCACTAGCGACACTTCTAGTGGCATAAAGAAGGCTCTGTGTCGCTAATAAATGGGTTCGTACCTAAGGCATATGAATCATAGTTATAGGATAATGCAAGTGTGTGAAACAGAGTGACGACCTATCCTATATGCCGATTAAAAAAAATACCTGCCAAAGTCATGAACGAGCGACATGGCACTAGAAACTGCAAGAATCCCTAGGTAAAACCACCAAAACCAACTCCATCCACTGCACTATTAGTCCACTAGGCAAAAATATTAGCAAAAAACTATGTAAAGTGGGTAAATGTTTTCTATAAATAGTAAAAATAACCAATTTTACCATACCATTTCACATTTTAGCCCAAATAGTGCATTTTGGACCAATTTTCCCACGAACTTCAAGTGCCAATTATGGGAGCCACGAGCGACAAAATTGACAACCGTCTGGACCAAGTAAGTACTCTTTCCCTCCTTCATTTTTAGTGGATTACAATTTTAAATTAGGTCTCAGTTTTTGAGTTTTTTAAGGCGCAAATTAGGAATTAGGGTGTACACGGGTTGTAGCTCATCGCATCGCATATACGTAACCCTATACGTGACTGTTATCAAAACATGCAGCATATATGAAACCCTATATGCATATGGTATCAAAATATACAACATATATGCAACCCTATACGTGACTGTGTATAAAGCACCTCCTGTACAAGTACGTAACTTGGTTTTTTAAAGAAAATTGACTCAAAAAATGGATTTTTCTTGCAGGATGGTACTTGAATGGAGAGAAAGAGAGCATGAGGAAGTTGATGTTGCAGTGGAAAGATATCCAGAGGCCCAATTAGAATTAAAATATGCAATCTTTACAATTTTTGTAATCTCAAAGGGATGAGGGATCAAGTGAGGTTGCTCCAAATGCTGGTGAAATTTTGGGATCTATATATAGAGGCCTTCAACCTTGATGGACAACCATTGAGAATTGAAGTTGAGGATATTTATTTTCTTACAGGATTGTCACGTTGGGGTGAGGTGGTGAACCTCAAAGCTTGGGGATCCGAGAGTGGCATGAACATAGAGGAATACATTGCCACTCACTGTGTTGCAGGCATAGAAAAGGTAGGGAGACAACTCCCCATTAGAGTGATCAACAACTTGAGTTTGAAGATCGTTATTCCTATGCTTACATGGATCATGGGTTTAGCCTCGTTGCACCAGGCATCAAGGCTACTGATGTTCTACTCAGTGGAGTTCTTACAAACCATAATGTATGATTGGTGCACCTCACTACTGGCTAACATGAAGATCCGGCTAACAGAATGCAAACAGGGTAGGAAGAGGAACTTCGGGTTCACATCTATCTTGTGTAGTTTTTTCTTCGAGCTAGTTCCAGGATTGATCCCTAGAGTCGATATTTCTCCACATAGACCGCTTGATCCAGCCATGTCATAGTGGACTGAGGTGATGAAGTGGTTGGGAGGTGGTAGGGTACCAACCCCCTACAATGATGAGTTCTTCTCATGGTGGCATCGACAGGTGATAGCCCTGGATGACTGCCCTTATGCAAGGATCAACTTCATAGGAGATAAATACATGCCATTTCCACTGGGTTCCACCTACGAGAATATAGGTATGAAAATGTTTTATATATTTCATTTTTTTGTATTTTTTAAAAGAGTTAAAAAACACAAATATTTTGGATGATGTCAAGTATTTAACAAAAATCTTTGTTTCACATATGTGGGTCCACAACGGCTGGATGGATTACTATGACATTGGTGGAGGCATTGGAGGGATGAGCCAATGAGATGAGACTTGGAGAGAGTGATTCAAAATGTGCAGAGAAACTTGTCTCGTTTGATGCACAAAATACCCATGGTTCAGGTAGAGGATTTGCGAGAGGTGATGCAGTGACATGTGGTGGGTGTGCTCCATGCATGGGTGTGACTCTTTCGATGTATAGCAAACTTTGTAGTATGATACCATTACACACATCTAGTGCTACAAGCGTATATGTCATGGTCATTGTATCGACCGGTTGTATATGTATTTTGAGGGTATAAGCCCTAATTTTTGTACTATGACACCATATTTTGGAGAAATATATATATATAAACTTTGGTCTTCGACTTTACTTATGAATGTGTACATTGATAAATGTGTTTTCTTTACTTTAGTTATGTGACAAATGTCAATCTAAAACATAATTAGCATATGCATCAGATACATAATTAGAACTTCTAGGTATGTGATTATAAGTAATAAAATCAAAATGTCATTCCAAAAGTCGTACCCATAGGAATCGTCATAGTAGAGTAGGATCTCGCACTCAGTAACTGTCATTCAACTGACATACTACTAACTGGGATTCCAGGATAACTTCTAAAGATTGAACACCATATGAAATGACGTCACGTAAAAGATCTATAACAATGTTATATTCAACCACATTATTCGTTGCTGGCCCTAGACAAACACCACCTGAAGACACCAGTTGATCTTCGGGCGAGTAAACAACCCAAGCGGCAGAAGCCAAGTTTCTTCTATGATGACTGACATCATCTGCAAATCCTAGGTAAACCGAAGACTCCGTTGACATCTGCCAACCAAGGGAAAACTCGATAAGCAAGCCGATGAAACCAAGGAAAACATATATATACACTAAGATACACTAGTATACAAATATTTACGCCCAATATTGGGGCTCAAGCATAATATCTTCTCAAGTAGAGCCCATTTTTGGGCTCAACCATCATATTCCCTTCATAATTTTCTAACTCGTAGGCTCCTTTTTCTAAGACACGTCGGACGATATAGGGATCGTGCCACATGGGGTTGAACTTGCCTTCCCCTAGTGGTTCTTTGGCTTGGTCATACAAGAGGACCAAGTCACCCTCAACGTACTGTCAAGGACAGACAAACTTATCATATTGGACCTTGACATGTCATTTATTTTCTTCGATATCTGTAGAGGCATCTCAACACTACTCATTTAGGCTCTCTAGGTGTACGAAGAGTTATTCGATATCGTAAGTATCAGGTAGGAGCTTAACTTCTAGTCTAAGAGAAGGGATATCACATTCAATAGGAAGGATTGACTCCACACCATGTACTAAATTAAAAGGAGAAAAACTAGTGGAAGTCTTAACTGAGGTTCGGTATGCCCAAAGTGTTGGGTAAAGCATTAAATTCCTATGATATTTGCTTTGGATGAAAGTTTTATGCAAAATGGTCTTGAGAGGCTTGTTCATGGCCTCTACTTGTCCATTTTCCTGGGGGTAGTAAGGAGACAAATGACCATGTTTAAACCCCAGTTTCAATGCTAATTGTTTCATCATTTCGTTCTAAAAGTGACTGCCATGATCAGTGACAATATCACTCTAGATTCTGAACCAGGCTATAATTTGATTGAACATGAAAAAATATGTGGTCTTACCATCATATTTAATCATAGGCATGGCCTCTACCCACTTAGTAAAGTATTCTATGACCACAATAATATGTTGATGCCCCCCAACCGAATTTGGGTTGCAATCCACAAAATCCACCCCCCACTTGGTGAAGGGACCGAAAGTGATGACTAGGTGAAGAGGGGTTGGATGCGAGTTCATTTTGTGAGTGAACACCTAGAAAGGGTGACACTTATTGACCTCTTTGACATAATCTTTAAAAATATATGGCAAAAAATAACCAAATCGCAATATTTTTTGAGTTTTCACAAGCCCATATAGGTGACCACCACAAGCCCCACTGTGACAGCCATTAAGAATTGACCCAACCTCTTCATGAGTCAAACAATGATGCAAGATATTATCTACGCCTCAGTGATACAAAGTATTGCCGATGATAAGGTAAGTTTTATCTTGATACCGTATACACCATCGATCGTCTCTCGATAGATGCTGAAAGAAAATCAAGGTTTGAATATATATCAAAATGTCTTCATACCAGGGGTCCGAAGACAAGATAAGGAAAATTTCTTCATATGCAAATGAATCTACATGAATGACATCCTCATCTAATCGAGGGAAGTTTGATATTAACTTGGAAAAAACTAACGATTTCTTGGATTTCGCCGAAGAAAAATCGAGATCAAACTCTTGCAAAATGACAATCCATTTATTGTATTTCCCCCCTATGATATGCCTAGTAAGGATGTATTGAAATGGATTGACATCAACAACTACGACAGTTTTGCGAAGAAATATATAGTGTCACAATCTTTGAACCACGTGTACGACAACCAAAGATAGCTTCTCAACATGAGAGTACTTGAGTTCATGACCAACTAAATTTTGACTAAGGTAGTAGATGACGTGCTCATGGAGCTCATCCTCCTCCTGAACTAAAACAATACCAACCGTCCCTTTGGATGCAACGATATAAAACAAGTAATCTCTGCTCTAGTCTGAAGGCTTCAACAGAGGTGTCAATACCAAGGCTTTCTTAAGAGCATCAAAGGACACTTGGGCTTGCTCATCCCATATAAATGGAGTGTCCTTCTTCAAGAGATGCATGAAACCTTTAGTAATATTGGCACATTTTACTATAAATCGACATAAGAAGTTATATTTCCCCTATAAACCTTGAAGCTGATGAATGTTGTGCGGGGAAGGAAATCAAAGTATTTCCTCAACTTTTAAATGATCCACCATGATCCTAATCTCAGAAACTAAGAATTCTAAAAGACAACCTGACTTGACTTAAAAGACGCACTTATGAGGGTTTAAACGGATGCGATAATAGTGGCATCTCTCAAAAACTAGCCAAAGGTGGGTAGAGTGATCCACTCTCTTGCAAGAGTGAACAACGAGATCATCAAGGTAAGCTTTGACTATATGCTTGAGATCGTGAAAAGCGAAGGTCATGGATCATTGGAAGGCTTCTCCAGTGTTTTTAAGGTCGAAAGGAATTTTTTGGTATGTGAAAGTACCCCAAGGACAAATAAATGTCGTCTTATGTTGATCCTTGAGTTTAATCTGAATTTGGTTGTATCCTGAAAATCAGTCCATAAAATAAAAAACCTCACTTTCTGCACACTAATTGAGAATCTCATCAATGAAAGGTGTCAGGAAGTTTTCTTTAGGATAGGCCTTATTCAGGTCTCGAAAATACATGCACAGACGGATGGTTTCTTTCTTCTTATTCATGGGAATAGGATTGGATACCCATTAAGTCAAGGGAACCGGGTACATAAAACTTGCATTAAGTAGTTTTTCAACCTCTGCCTTAATAACAGAGGCCTTCCTGGGATTAACAGCTCTAAGTATTTTCCGAACAGGTTTAACATTCAGGTAGGTTTTAATATCATGTTTGAAAATACAAGGATCGGTTCCTTGCATCTCTTCATATGACCAAGCAAATACATCACGAATTTCTTCAGGCGAACAATCCGCACCGATATATACATTTTCAATTTTACCAGGAATGCAAGAGATTTCGATCATGATGGTAGGAGAAATACTCTCCATGTTTCCTTTGGCATAAATTCCATGCGTATCAAATGAAACTATGGCATGACCGACTATATCACTCAAGGTATATATGAAATTTTCTTGTTCAATCCTAACAAGATTTGGGAGGAAGTAAGAGCGATGATGCATATCACCCCATGGCCTATCAGAACTAGTCATGGCCTCTAATATCAATTCATCCGAAGGTAAAGTATCATTGAGGAAATCATGTGAGAAAGGCGATGAAGTGACCCATATGGGCTGGAGAATAGGATCCTCCTCATCCGTTTGTGGGGAGACAATATCTGGGTCGGCACAAGAGTCAAGAACAACCTGATACGTTATCTTTGTCAACAATAGTGGCATTGCCATTCCAATATGTAACTGACCTTCACAAGACATGGTCGGGGAAGGTAGGTTTTAGTGCTTAAAGTTTCACTCGATTGGTAAGGGCAAGCTAGGGCATCATTGATTTTATTGCAAAGTGTTTTTAAGGGTTTTGTGATTTGGTTTTGGTATATTGGTTGAAAACTGGGTCAAGTTTACAGCATGGTATGAAAATCAAGATTAAAACATTGCATATCCCATTGGCTGAATGATAGGTAGGTACATAGATGGAGTAAACCAATTCAAGAAAAAGGAAAGTGAAGTCTTCAATTTGTCAACTTCACAAAAGTTTAGTCTCAATATATTATAAAGAAATAGGAGTATCAACTTGAAATCATTACTTGAAAAATTATCTCTACAACAAAATCTTCACTGTATAAATTAACATTCAAGAACCAAAAAGCATTGCAATTTGAATAATAAATTCAAGCATGAAAATGAAATAACAGAGTAGAAAAAAGAAAGTCTAACCATCCATATGCCTTTGCTATTAAGTGTCAATTGAACATAAATTCCTTTTACAGTGAGCTTCACAAAAAGGTCCCTTGGATCTCCAAATTTTCAACCTCCACATGGTCTGTCTTCTGTCTATTTAAACTATCTATAAAACTTCCAGATCCTATTATCTAGAACAACTTTAAATGACTAGAATAAAAAAGTATCCAACTCCTAAATTAATTCACTCAAAATGAGCTTCTACTCCCCAAAATAGTCCACAGCTCAATAGCTTGATATAACAAACATTGCCATCTTTACATTTGACTCTACAAAATAGGGATTTTGTTTGACTCTGTAAAATAGATCAGAGTCTTAGCATCTCCCTGATCAAACGAATAATCTTTGCCATATCTCCTGGAGAACCTTTAAACAAAATTGTAACAAATCTTCATGTTACCTTTAGGATAAAATCGCAGTAGTGGCTTTGGCATTTTTCTGCTTGAGCTTCGTGGTTAACACAACATTGTGCCAGTAAAGTTTGAAATTAATTTCCCTGAGTTCCTTAAGCAATGCCCTTTGCTCCTTCCTTTTATTTTTAAGACTTTGAATCCTTTCTTGCTGGCGAGCATTTCACTGTTCTATCTGCATCTTCTCCTTCTTTAATTGTTTTATTGTTTTATGAAATTCCTTAATATTTTCCTTATCAGTTCTTACCTCAACCCTGAATCCTGAACAATCTTCAAAAGGTGCAGTTTCATTTAGATTTAAGGTAACACTAGGTTCCTTGGCTTTAACCTAGTATTTTGAGATTAATTCAGAGCTATGTTCTTCTTCAGAACTTGATGGATCTAAAGCTCTGGGTACCTCTGATAAGTAATCCGAGTCTTCCAAATAATCTTGTTTTTCTTCAGGGAATTCACCGATGCCTTTAGCCATCTCTTTAGCCTTTGATAATCTAGTTGAAGCTCTCGTTACAGGGCCTGTAGGTGGTGTAAGTATTCCCTTTCCTTTGCTGACATATTTCTTGGGAAATGGGGTCTTTTTCGCTCTTTTCCTGGTGCTTGTTTCAACATCCTCAGAATCATCTTCTATGATTATGGTGTTTTCTTTTTTGATTGACGGATTGAACATTGCCTTTGACTTCAACCTATACTTATAAGTAACCCTGGTCAAATTTCTCCAAGGTTTCTGTGATACACACACACCTTTATCCCTTTTTTCTTTGATTGCAACGCTCCTTTTGTTGATTGATGGCATTTCAGACTTGACTGTAGTTTGAGCAACGAGATCATCATCTGACTCTGTCTCTCCTTTAACATATTCCTCAAGAATCATTTCAATTTCGGGCTCCCATCTAGGTCTCTTACTTATGCTCTTCTTAGTTACCTTGATATCCAAAGATTCATCTTTCACAGGGTTTTCATCAGAAATATCTCGACTCTGTTTAATAGTTTTCCTTCCTTTGCCCTTTTTCTGCTTATTGGATTGAGTGATAGGTTTTAAGGATTGCGTGAGCCAATTCCAGGGATTTTGTAATTTGTTCAGGGTAGACATGACTAGGGTTTTAATTAGGACTTGATGGAACAAACTGCCTTTGGCATTAGTGGAAATCGAATGCACTTTCTTGGACATTTTTCTCAAACTTTTAAGAAGGAAATAAGGAAGATTTAAAGGATAGTCACCGTTTAGATGCATCAGTATTCTGATATGGTAAATGTAGACCAACGAAAACCTTCCTTCGCAGGTGATATATCTGTGAATCACCACCAGAGCAGTGTGCCATTCGGGTCGAACCCAGCTGTGAGGTATTCCCCTTCTCCAATCTGGATTCTTCTTATCTGGAAGGAGAAATTGATTTACAAATTCAGTAACAATGTGTTCCCTCTTCCACCATCTTTCCCCTCCAACCACGAGCCTGCAAGCCTTGGCTATAGTCTGCTCTGTCACCAACATCAACATCTTACTAATTTCGACCTCGTGACCATCGAAGTTCAAAGAAAATTCCATGGAAACCTACTCGTCATAACCTTGAAACATGGTGAGGAACTCAAACCACCCGACATCTCTGAATCTTTGGTCCATCTGAGGATAGGCTTCAAGAAGTTCAGCACCTTCTGGTTCGATTCTGGTGACTTGTCCACTCTTCTTTGGCACCATTAAACTCAATTCTGCAACTGTTGTCCTCGAATTCAAATTCACTACCTGCAATTGTTAGTATGTTATGTTGCTTTGAATGGATACCTGCATTTCTCCCTGCAAGGCTGAATTAAGACAGCTCGAACAAGTAACATATAATGATCATTAAACAACAGGTGATTTTGAAATGAACCCTGCATGTGTGCATAGAAATTATATTATGAAACTGTTGGATTTGGAAATGATTGCCAAGCTTTTGTGGGAGCACACGAACTCTCAATTCATGAATCGTGTCATCATAACTAAATCGGGATGGCAGACGCAAGTTATGGCATGATTATTCAATGCTACGGGAATAGGATTATTCCCGTAGCGCGTTTGACAACTTGAAATTTTAAAATCCCAATGGCATAAAAGGAGACACTTCAAATTTAAACAATGTTTTTCAAAATCAAGCTTAAATAAATCAGCCAGATTATAATGCAAAACATGAAATATCAAAATCTAAAAATAAAAAACAACTGAAAATGGAAAATGAGGAATGGGTAAGGAGGTTTTAGGACAAGGGTTTCTCACTAAACCAAGACAAAATTCGAGACTAATAGTAGGATCCAAGGATCATTAAAATACGAAGTGCGAAAAGGAACATACCTCTAGTGGACATGGAATAAATGTGGTGAACTAGTGCCATTAAATCAAAGGTACCCATAAGGGAGGAATGCATTTCAACACCAATATCCTTAGTTGTTGGCTGAGAATTGTCAAGCACTAGGATCGATGGTCCAACTGATGGATTGTGACTAGCATGCGCAAAGGATAATTGATCGATCGTCACAATTTTCCCTTTGCGAGGAAAACATAAAGTATGGAAAACAAATCATACGACTGTCTTCATAACATAAGTCCAATTACACCCTAGTAATAATTTATAGTCAAGGGGCACATCAACCACCTCGACATCCACCTCCACTATCTTTCCACCTAACTGGACTGGAATGGTAGGAAGAATACCATGGGGATGGAAAGAACAACCATCAAATGTGGTCAACATAGTCGAAGAGCCAATGGCTTTCCGACAGGTTAGGGACATCAGGCACATTGCAGCGCCTTCATCAATAACAATACATTTGATGGTATAATTTGAGTAATCCACATGGATTTGGAAGGCCACGTGGTAAGGAACGAGATGTTGAACATCTATAACGTAAAACTTGATAACCTTAGAACCACATGGGTCTAGAGCTCCTAACACAGATAAAAAGGCATTCCTCTATGAAGGACACTTCTGGAGTACCTCCAAAGTCAAAATTGCACAAGGGGTTTGACCTAGATCCTCGATAATAGAGTATTTCTCGGTACCTCTAGCATTAGGGTTGTGGGTAGAGAATTTGAATACTCCTTTTGAAATTTGAGGCAAAGGTTATGGATTTTAAATCTGCAAAGGTTCTTCTGAATGAGGGGGAGACTCTAGACCTGGAACAACCTATGAAGAACTGTAATTGTGAGACTGAGTGGCTACATTAATGTAACACTTAACTATATTTATGCATAGACGGTCATCATTGTGCGTCAGAGGGTTTTGGTTCCCACCCACCACATTTCTAGAATTAGAGGAGCTTGAGACCAGTTGTTGATTATACAAAAAATGTTAGTCAGCATGAAAGGAGGTTGAGACAATATCCTCATAGCCTCCTCGAGTTTGGGGTACAAGTGGGTAAGGTGATCATCAACATAAAGCTTATAAGGGAATTTTACCTTCCACTTCTCTTTCTTTCCCTCACCAACATTAACCTTCAATCCATCATTATTAACATTGTCCTTGGTTTTATTATCATTCCTCCCACCCTTACTATTTTTACCACTTTCTTTCCTTTCATTCCCTCCTGGTTGCTAGTTACCATTTGGGTTGGTCGACGACTATACAGAATGCATGTTTTCCAACTAAGTGGGAGTGGAGGACATAAACGAAGTATGTCCTCCTACAAACTAGCTTAGAGACAACTCTTTCAACTAGATTGTCACAAAATCTATAAATTTAACATTTGCGAAGCTTATAGATCCATCGGCATGAGGCCTAGGCTTTTGTATATGGTTGTAGTTTGACCTCGGTGCATCAGAAAGAATTTTGTATAACATCCCAGACTGAGCATATATGATATCTAATTGTTGGGCTTTTAAAATCGCTTCCTCTTCAGATGTTACCCCATATGCAGAGACATCCTTCGAAATATAATGAAGTAAGGACTTAAGAAACCATTCCAACATGAACTCTCGAGGAATGTAGTCTTTGATCAACCTATTATGTCTACGCCACTCTTGGATGTGATCCAAGATATGGGTGGCTTTGTCCTGGCAGAGGGCCGAAATAAGTTCTATGTCGGCATCGTAATGAACCAACAATTGGAAGTGGTTGAGAAAGACTAAAACCATCTGGTTAAAGTTACTTTATGTCCCCCCAAGTAGCTCTATTTATCATTTGGCTATGACCAACGTGAGGGTTCATTGAATCAATATTAAACAAATAGAATCGTTGTTAAGGGAATTTGAAGAGCACCAAAGATGAAAAGTAGTGACATTATCACCAGGATCCTCACTAGTTTTTCCCTCAAATTTCAGAATATCTGATGGAATCTTGGTCGGGACGAGGGTCCATGATGGATCATGGCACACCAGGTAGTTCATTGATCTTGATAAATATGGAAAATTAAGCATGGCCAAAAAAGGGAGAGGGGGTTGCGGAATCTGAGCCCATGCTCCCGAGAAAGGTTGTTGTTGGGAGATTTCAGCCCATCCAGGGTTCTAGTATGCACCATGGCCTTGTTCAGTATTGAAAAACTCCCCTCCAAATTGATTCATAAGGGKTTTTTTGGGCACCAGTCTAGTAGGAATGTTATAATGAGGGTTATAAATATTKCCCTCATCTGGAGTAGCTCCAGGTTGGGGATTTCCCAAAGTATGAAACTAACCTCCCTCAGGTGGAAATATGGAGGATAGAGGTGGATTTTTCATGCCAAATGTGTTGTTCGGAATCAATGTGGATGGGGTACGTGTAAAGGACAAAACATAAGCAACAACTTTTCCGCCTAGTTGACCACTCCATCCAGGAGCATTAAGACTAGGATTAGACCCAAGGTGAAAAGGAGGTTGGCTTCCAACTATAGGAGTCATTTCAGGAATATGAGAACCACCAAATGAGAATGGAATATGCGGAAGAGCCATGCCCCCAAGTCCAATACTAGGATTTTTATTTGTCGTTGTTACACCTCAAAATTACTCACTTCGATAGTGTCACAAGTGTCATCATTACGAGTGTTGTAAGTGTCGCATCTTGTCCGCAAGTGTTGCATCTTGACTATAAGTGTTGTAAGTGTCAAAAACATCATACTTCCATCTTGCATATGTCGTGCCTCTAATGACATCATGAAGACACTTAATACACCTCAAAGGTTAGTTTGGAAGAAGAGAAATCACATGACAGGAAGTACAAGCCTTTTGACTTTGAGAAAACCACAAAAAAATGGATTTTGGAGAGGAGAGCTCCTCTACCCATTGTTAGGGAGTGCTGGTGCTCCCTGGGCCTCTTTGGGGGAGTGCTTGAGCACCCTATGCACCCTTTTGGGGAAGCGCTACCCTATTTTTAGAAAATTTTGGGTTTGTTGAGGAAAATAAGGGAAGAATCTCTCAATTCCTGAAGGTAGCTAGATTTGAATAGATGGTCAAGGCATGATCTTAGGGGAGATCCTCAACTGAAGAAGAGGAATCCTCAACTTATCCCAAATATCTCTCAAGTGGTTGGACCTCTCCAAGGTTATATAAGGAGGCCTTCTCATGGTGAAAGGAACAATGACAATTGGGAATTACATCAAACTTATGATCTCATAAGTGAGATGTCATCAAAGTAATCAGTGGAGATTGATTGAGCAAAGGGGTTGGACAAGGAGAATTGGAAGAGGCTGCTACACCTTCATTCAAAGGATTGTAAGTACTTTTACTTGTTCTCATTAATATAATCAATGATTGGCCTATTTCTTTCAAACTTGTGCTTGTTCTATATGAGTTTGTCTACAATAGATGAATCTATGATTGAGCTGATCTCAGTAGAGTAGGAATTCCATTGTATCTTTGGTTGTCTTATAGGATCTATCAGGGAGCTCAAGATCGAAGCTCAACATAGACTTTGCAAGGACAAACGTCGTTCATAAGGTACATATCTTTCTCCTTGTCTTTCATTCATTAGCTTGATTATATCTAAAATAAATTTAGTGTCCAAGTTAAGCACTTTTTGTCTTGGCCTTAGGAGTCTAGAGACCAAGAGGGAATCCACTTGTCTGCAGGGGGGTTCACCTACAACAGAAATTGGCGACTCCGTTGGGGAGGAGCTCTGATTTTTGTTTCCATTCCCAGATCTTGTTTTGGCCCTTTTTTCACTGATTTGATCTTCTCCATATTGTCTTTTTTATTCTTAGATTGGTTTGATTGCCTCTTCATGTCATCATGATCACCCTGATTGACTTAATTTTCTTGAATTTTTGAGTTTTTGGGAACTTTTATGAGCTTTTGTAGTAGAGCGCTCCCCTTCCCTTGTTAGCAGGGCACCAACACTCCCTGGTGGTCTTACACAGAGTGTTGGAGCGCTCTGGTACCACTTACACCAGAGCACTATCCCATTTTCAATGAAAAACCCTCTAGTTTTTCAATTTTCTAGGTCCAGTTTTTTGCCTTTGCACTTGCTCAAGGTCTCATACTCTCAGTCCATCTTGGTATTGGATTTCAAACACCTTATTTATGAGAATTCATCCTCTTTTGTTTGGATTTTTTGACATTTGTCCTTCGCGATTTGTAGTCAATTTGTCATTTTCTTCTCGTTTATCTGAATGAATGAAAAATTTGTAATGGGTTTCAAAGGTCTTTTGTACTTTTATTTAGTCATCTTGTCCAAGCTCTTTCTCCTTTATTTTGAGTTTTTGGCTTTCTGTTTCTTGTTTGATCACAACAAGGGTGTCTTTTGGTTTATGTGAAGTTTTCTTCCAGATTGCTTAAATCTCACAACTCTTGAAGTTCGATTAACATAAGAAGCTTTACATCTACTGGTTATCAATCACATACAAACATTTTAACATTGCATTGGATTCATTATTGAGGACTAATGCATGAGGTCATTTCATCTTGGTGCTTGACAGTGAAAGGAAAATCCTTCTCCTTCCCTTAATTAGACATTCATTGAAAGGAAAGATTGCTTATCATTTCTTATGCATGTTTTGGGAACCGAGTCATAATATCATCAATTTTCATTCTCATACACCTCTGAGTCAACAACAGCCACTAAAATCAATGCTTAACTAAAATTTATCAGAATTTTTACATCTTTGTTAGTAAACCTACATTAGTTTAAGGTGTAGGGATTTGGAATAGGTTGAAAGGATAACTTTCCAAAGCTATCAAATAAACTTAGCATCTTGTGATAGGGAGAGAAAATCCAATTGTTGTATAGGCTTTCTGGGATCCCCCTCTCACACAGGGGTTACGCACGAGGTCGCATTCGGGTAAGTTACGAAGATTATCCCTCCATGGTTCAACTATTTGTAGTGGTCAGATCGTATATTGGGGGTCACTTGAGGGTATACCCACAATTATGTGTGGGAGCCTCTCAATTTGATTTCGGACTTGCTATCCTACCCATACGTTCGGATCGGAATGTCGACTGTACCCACCCAAGGGCTGACTGTGAATTGGTGACCTTAGTAGCCATAATATGTAGGGTCTCACACAAGGTGACGGTGAAGGGAAGTCTCACTGTACCTAGAACAGACGTTGGTCAAACTCACTCGGTCTCCTTGGAGGGTAAATCCACAATTACTGCATGGAAGCTTGCACCAAGGTGTAAGTCCGATAAACAGGTCTCCAATGTAACTAATCCACCTACTCTATCCTTGCCTCTTCCTATTTTGATCTCGCAACGTTGGATTTCATCACCAACTAGTGGTTTCATTGTG
>JASDQU010012958.1:61974-80530 GCA_032191745.1 Picea mariana | reverse complement strand
CCTGCGTGGTCGATTCGATCCCATAATCAGTTGATCCTAATCTCCCTCTAGAGACTAAACCCGATACTACCCACATTTTTCTCATTGATATAGAATCTACCATGCTGGGGGGCATTCCTCATTCTCCCATGAAACCCCCTGTAAGTAATGAGGCCATCCTTTCTGATTGGGATGCACTAATAGGACCTCGTCTTCCCTCTCACATTCCTTTCCATATTACAGTACAGGTTTGTGGTCGGGACGTTCCTCAAACGCTGATAGATGAAGGTGCGTCCATTAGTATTTTGTCCTTTGTTGCTTGGCACGCTTTAGATTGTCCTCAGCTTGTGTTGGTTACACATAATTTGTTATCTTTTAACAGAAGAACTAGTCAACCTTTAGGGATCCTTCCTCAATTTCCTGTAACTTTGGGAGGGAAAAATGTCTTTATTGATGTCATGGTAGTCCGAGACCCCTTGGATTTCACTTTACTCCTTGGGCGAGATTATGTCTATTCCATGAAAGCTATTGTGTCCACTCTTTTTCATGTGATATATTTCCCTCACAATGTAAGAATTGTGACTATTAATCAACTTTCATTCATCGATCCTGATTGGATTACCTCCCTGAATGGTTCTTATATGACGATAGTATCGCCCCTGCCGCATGTCAATTATGTGGCGTTATCTCCCATGAATTCAACGTCAGATGATTTAGATCCGGTAGTTGACATGGTGATCTCTTCGGTAGGGTTATTAGAGCTTGATCTCCTTACCCCTGATGAGACCCTTGACATGTGGTCCTTCCAGAGTGATTTTCTTCCATCCAGTGAAGCTCTCTTGGAAGCCATGACCACGTTTTGTCCCTTGACATGGTGTCCTTCCAGAGCGTTATTCTCTTGGAAGCCATGATCAAGGAGAGTCAATGAGCATAGTTTCGTTTCTCTATGGAAAGCTCATTAAAAATGAAACAGAGGTCATGAGCATAGTTTTCATCTCTGTGGCAAGCTCGTTAAAAAATGAAACAGAAGGTTTGAGCATAGTTTTCTTTCCTATAACAAGCTCGTTAAAAAATGAAACAACAATCTGGGGATTGAACTCAGAACCCTAAGCATAGTTCTTTTCTGTTTCAAGCTCGTTAAAAAATGAAACAGTCACCTCTTTTGAACCTTATTTTCATCCACTCTTATCCTTTTTCTCCATATAGTAGAGAAATTGGTGACAACCTCACAGTCAATGGATGAATTGAAGTTTGGAGGGCATGTCTCTAGCCTTTGATGATCATTCTGGAGTTAATGCACTATCTTTCAAGCTGGGGGCATACCGAGCTTGGTATTTTTTCTTTCTCGTGCTCGAAATAACATGAGAATGCATCTGGGTAAACTTTTATCTCTTTTTCGGACCTGCATGGATATACGAAAAAGGAACCCCCTGGAGTCTTCTTTGAGCTCTTTTCAGACTCTTTAAACATGAAAATATTTCCGAGTGATCTTGCTTCCTTTCCCACTCGTTAAAATATTTCAAAGGGAGTCTTTCGAGTGATAATTTATCTCTTTTTTAGCCTTGCCAGACTAACATTATGAAAAAGGACAACATTGGAGTCACCTTTAAGTTGTTTTCAGACTCTCTAAATATGAAAAACCACTGATTTTACCTTCTCTGGACTCGTTAAACATTCATACATTGAAGGGCCCATATGGGACCGAACCCTTACTTCTTCTAGTTCGTTAAACAAAGGAAGAGGGACTTATCGAAGGTGATTCATATTGAGCATGTGTTACCCTCCTCGAGCTCATTAAATTAAAAAGAGGTACTCGTCTATCTGGATGGGGGAAAAATTGAAAGAAGCAAGCCAAGAATGTTTTTGAGAACACCACCAATAGCCCTTATAGTCGCCCTTGAACATGAAATTTTGTCTTTGCACACATTTTAATCTGCTAAAACTCTACACTGAGCCAATCCTCTAAGTTTCATTTACTCCTTTAGGTCACCTGATGAAATTCACAACATCCACCGCATTATCAAGTTTTGGTCCATGTCATGTTTCTGCTGATGTGCCTCAGTGTTCAAGGGAAGTATCTACCTCAAGATTCATCCATCACAAATATAATGTTTCAATATCTATGTCAGTCCATGTTCATTCGATCTACCAATTACATCTCTGTGTCTGTTTTGTGTCGTTGATGGGGGATACATCAAGGCCCTCCTTCGATGAGTCTATTCCTATCAACTTCAACACATTATCCAAGGACTCAGATTTAGAAACTAGTTAGTACCTTGGGACCTGCATGCCTCAATGGCAGGCCTTCTCATGTCTGAGAGTGGGTTTACATCATTGACCTATGATCGGATGATTCCACAAATGTTCGACTTCGGCTCATCTATTCACATTTGTTGGAATGTACTAGAGTACCTTGGGAATCATTGACATCAATGGTGATTTCCCTCGTTCTTGTTAATGGTTTACATCATTGACCGGTAATCAAGTGGTTTCTGCCATGTTCGACATCAAGACATCTATTCACATGGTTATGTTCATGCTACATCGAGATCGATAAGAAGACCCTGGGTTAATTCATCACTCTTATATGTACTTTTCCCAGGTTGCGAAGGAGTTCTCTTCAACTATGACACATATACTGTTACATAGATCCACTTTGTATTGGTCGTGGCTATGTCTTGCCATTTCGTAGATCCACTGTGTATCCTTCGTGGCTATGATCAGTTCAGGTCATAGGAGTATAGATCCAGATTGTATCTGCAGTGGCTATACCATTTTGTCAATATTTTTATGGATCCGTAGTGTATTGTATGGCAGCCATACCTAAAAAGTCTTTATCACTCAAGCATAGGTATGTCTGCCTTGAGTTTGAAACATGTCATAATATTTGTTTGATGGTTGTGTGCAACTTTTTCTAGTTTCTTTACGTCCATACCCTTGCTCGAAAAAGCCTACAAAGTACTTCAGTCATCATCATCTTCTAACTTCATACTTTGGGGGGAAATCTATTACACCTCAAAATTACTCACTTCGATAGTGTCGCAAGTGTCATCATTACGAGTGTTGTAAGTGTCGCATCTTGTCCGCAAGTGTCGCATCTTGACTATAAGTGTTGTAAGTGTCAAAAACATCATACTTCCATCTTGCATATGTCGTGCCTCTAATGACATCATGAAGACACTTAAGACACCTCAAAGGTTAGTTTGGAAGAAGAGAAATCACTTGACATGAAGTACAAGCCTTTTGACATTGAGAAAACCATAAAAAAATGGATTTTGGAGAGGAGCACTCCTCTACCCACTGTCAGGGAGTGCTGGTGCTCCCTGAGCCTCTTTGGGGGAGTGCTTGAGTGACCTGTGCACCCTTTTGGGGGAGCACTACCCTCTTTTTATCAAATTCTTGGTTTGTTGAGGCAAATAAGGGAAGAATCCCTCAATTCCTGAAGGTAGTTGGATTCGAATAGATGGTCAAGGCATGATCTTAGGGGAGATCCTCAACTGAAGGAGAGGAATCCTCAACTTATCTCAAATATCTCTCAAGTGGTTGGACCTCTCCAAGGTTATATAAGGAGGCCTTCTCATGGTGAAAGGTACAATAACAATTGGTAATTACATCAAACTTATGATCTTATGAGTGATATGTCATCAAAGCAATTAGTAGAGATTGATTGAGCAAAGGGGTTGGACAAGGAGAACTGGAAGAGGCTGCTACACCTTCATTCAAAGGATTGTAAGTACTTTTACTTGTTCTCATTAATATAATCAATGCTTGGCATGTTTCTTTCAAACTTGTGCTTGTTCCATATGAGTTTTTCTGCAGTAGATGGATCTATGATTGAGCTAATCTCAGTAGAGTAGGAAGTCCATTGTATCTTTGTTTGTCTTACAGGATCTATCAGGGAGTTCAAGATCGAAGCTCAGCCTGGACTTTGCAAGGACAAACGTCATTCATAAGGTACATAACTTTCTCCTTCTCTTTCATTCATTAGCTTGATTAGATCTAAAATAAAGTCAGTGTCCATGTTAAGCACTTTCTGTCTTGGACATAGGAGTCTAGAGACCAAGAGGGAATCCACTTGTCCATAGGGGGATTCACCTACAACAGTCGCTGGGATGGATGATGAAAATTGTGATGTGAGATTCAGCATACCATAAGAGAAAGAGCTAAAGGCTATAGGTATGGACTGGGTATTGTACCTAGGTGTACCAAAAATAGACCCAAAAGGGTTTGTCACTATAGGTTGAGTAGCAGCCATAGATTCGATAGGAGTGATGACTAGAACCTTTGACACTACAACCATAGTGGTCAAAGGTGTAGAAGGAGTTCCATTAACTATGGTAGGTATGGGAGTCAAAGGACTCCCACTATATTTCTGACTCGACTCATTATTCATACTTGTATAACCACAAGTATGGTAGGTGGAGTTGTGTGTACCATGATTGATAGCTTCACGCCTTTTAGAAGGAAAAGACTCAAGATGTGGTGGTAAATTCAAAAAACGAAAAGACCTACAAGGAAGTGGGTCTGGCTCCACGATGACTCAAGACTCAAGATATAAAACAAATCCTAAGGCCAACTAACAATTAAAGAGCACACCAAAATAAACAAAAAGGACAATATGTACACAAACAAGATATAGTGGTTGAAAGGGGTCTCCCTCACTAAAGTAGGTATGCCTTGCCCAAGAGGGGTCTAAGACTCCCTTCAAAATATCAGAGGTATCAAAATCAGTTATAAGGGCCCTTGTCGGATTAACAACACATTCAGTCAGATCCCCTTGGAGAGGTAATCCTCTGTAAAGACATTGTGTTGTATGACCCTTATCTGACCTAGGGTACCTACAAAATAACCTCTGCAAGTAATCTATGTGGCTACCTATATCAAGCAACTAAATCCACCATGATAAAACCAATGCACATGAGAACAATCGTAAGTCAGGTCCACCATATGGGTAGGGTAACACATCTTGAAATCTTGAGAGCACTACCTCTCACAGAGGTAAAGGCACTAGAAACACCCCCAGATATGAATAGATCCCAAAAATATCTCTGATGCTAAGAAGGTATTAGAGGGATATCTCTTCAACCAACTTCACGCGACCTCATTCTTAACTCTGATGTGAGTGGAGCCTCATGACGTCACTAATTATACAATGGATTTCACCACTCCCTTAGTCAGAAACATATGTTGACTTTTATATCCTTGGAGAAGTTTACTCACAAAATCCTATTCCAAGGCTCTATATCTTAAGCTAGTTTGTGCACCCTGAAAAATAAAATCGTTTCTAATCAATTTTAAATTTATCAGCGTTACTTTTAATGGCTTTGTTTACTCAAAATATTTGGTCTTAAAACTGATGATGTTATGACTCAGCAAGTAAAATAAATGAATATGAATATAATGCAAAGTCCTAACTTCAATTCTCAACAAATGATAAGCTTTTCAAAATGAAATTTTCAATTCAACTCTGCGATTTCAAATAAGATGCAATATTTCCATACATGTATCAAGATCAATAGAAGGAACTCAAAAGATCAAATTCCATAATGAAAAATGTGTATTTTTTGTATTTTCAATATAAAGAAATGAAAATGCAAGGACTAGACCATAGCTTGATATATAGACCCTACTGTAAGAAAAAAGAGCCAAACCAAGCAGGATATCAAGAAGAAAACACCCAACCCAAGATGCAAGGACAAACAATGAAAAATATGACGATAAAGAAAAACCGCTTGAAAATTCAACCAAAGAAAGATTTCCTATCACTCCACAGGTAGTCAACAGTTATGACAGAGACCCAAGAAGACTCAACAACCATCAAAACTCACCCAACAAACACCAAACTCAACAATCAAGCAAAAAGGGATGATGTATGCGACTGTCTAGAAAAAAATTGCATATGTACGCGTCCTATAGAACGACAGCTCACGTATGTACACGTCTGTCAAGGGAAAACTGCATGTGTCTTAAAACATTGTCAGGTTAAGGATAAGGCCAAGAAACTCAGACTCAAAATGAAAAGAGGTTGTCAAGCAATCAGATGACAAGGAAAATCAAGTTAACAGAGAACAATCTAAGGAGAAAAACACTCCAAACCTCGAAAATAAGATTCTATCTCTAGTATGGTCACCAATTATGTTACGAGGAAATTCACTCTATCGCAAGGGGTAAACTAGAACAAACTGAAATGACTATAGAAATCAACTCTAATATAAAGTATTTTAAATAAAAAAACATGCTAAAAAGACAAGATAAAGATCCTACCTCATCCAGACGTTCAATGAAGTCTACCATTGAGCACTCAACTCAAAGCTATACACCTGCAACTTGTCCTCAAAAACCAAGATACACAAGGATATGGTGATAATATATAAATTTAGCACATATAATGGGATAATCCATCAATATTCATAACAAATATGCCCATGGAATAACAATTCAAATATTTGCAAGACATTAATTGGACGAGAAAATAGTATTTCTATTAAAATATGATAACAAAAATTGTATGAGTGACAAACTTCCATGTCGACATGTCTCGGAACTGAGAAACTAAGTCCCTTCCAGCTAGGCCTCCACCAAAGGAAAACTCATATAAGACTGACAATGAGGTTCTCCATCAAAAAGGGAAGAGCTTGGCGGCTAAACATTATGTTCAGACTTTAAAGGACAAAGGGATGCAGACTCAATATGAAGTGAATAATTTCTCAAGAGTAACTTTGCTCTCAAAAGTTGGATTCTTCTTTTTCTCCATAGCTTGGATATGACCCATTTATAACCTTCAAATGGAACTGAAGGGCCGAGTCGGAACGTTTCCAGTATATGGAAGGTCAATGATCATGGATCTAGTGATGTGACATGGAAACCTGGCACCATTTTTAAATTTTGGGCACAAAAATCGATGTACGCGGGCTGTAATGATGCTACCTGCGTATACGCATGTTGTATAACTATTAGGACGCATATATGTGGAAAAATATTATTTTTAACTCTGGGAACTACAAAAAAGGACTTCAAGTCTGCATAGGGAAATGGAAAAGACCTTCTGAGCAAGTTGCATGGGGTGAGGAAAATATTTCTATAAAAATCGGAAAGGATCACGTACATTATCACTCCAAGTTTGATTATTTATTTAATTAAACCAATAACATTATTTATACAATTTAAATAACAAGCTCAGAATACAACACTTCTACCTGTTCATTATCGAGTTCTTAAGTTTTTTTTTTATATAAGCATTTACGATAACTCCTGAAGGTTTCGTACGAACATTCTAGGTTAAAGTAGAGACTCAAGGAGAACATGCACCAATTGCATGACGCTTAATGTAGTGAAACACTAAACTTTGAAATCTCAACTTGAGTAATTAAAACTTCAATCAAGATCACTACACGACACACAAAAGAAATATAGATATCAATATGTAGTTATCATAACAAAATCACGACCTAAATATTGTCAAGTGGATATTACAATAGATGTAAGGTTATAGCTCCAGATTAACATAATTTATTGTTACCTGACTCCTAGACTTAAATCACAAATTAGCTAGTTGTTGACTACGAACAAAGCAAAAACAATGTGGTAAATATGCCTTTTACTGAACCCATAGTCCATAATAGATATTCTAGGTACTATTACAAACAAGGGTTGCATGGCAATGCAGTCCCTGCCGAGTTAATCGGAAAATACATGTTGAACAATGAAACTTAATATAACTAAATGCATAAGTAATAAACACTTTTTGTCAAAAGATAATATTTGAGGGTTGTTTGTTATTCAAAATGTATAATGAACAGTAAACTGAATGGAATTATAATATTCATAAATATAATATAAATATAATAATAAATAATATAGTAGATAATAAATATAATATAAATATAATAATGCATAATAATAAATACATAGTAAAACTTTTTATATTTAGATGTGGTGATTGTTGAAATTGATTGATTATGTAATTAATTCTACATATTGAAAGACATAAAGGGAGCAATAACACTTCAATTCTATCAACCAATTAGAATTGAGAAACAAAAATATTTTTATTATATCCAAATATATATATTTGTTTTCCTATGTTAAACATTACATTGCATACACAAATTTATGGTGAAAGAAAAATTAATGTCACATCAAAAGAAAAGTCATTGCTATAGTCCCATGGTAGGGACTAATAACATCACGATCAAAGCCTAGACAGAAAGAGTACGACACTACCACAACGAAGTCGGGTAAATATTACTCTTACAGGTTAAATCATCAAGTAGAATTAAATAAAAGGGTAAAAACATAGGTGAAACGTTGGTAAATAAAAATTACTTGTTGTTAGAGTTTGAATTTTTCGCTGCGCAAGAGAAATTGGTGCAACACAAATGTTATTACAACTAAAATGTTATCATTTTTACAACCACCTTGCCTACACACTAAGTGCATATCAAGTGCCTCTACCAGACATATTTCCTTTAAAATAAATTTTCCAACCCACCACTTTACTTTTCACAGTGAAATAAATCTTAGATTCAACATCTACTCAACGATATATCTTAATACTTAACTTTTATAAATTAAGAGAAGGACCTCCAAGCATCTTAACCAGAGATGACACATTTAATTTTTTTTTCACAATCAATCAGATTTTATCAATGATTCTCGGATAAATTAAATTTAGGGATATAACATGCATTCGATTTGCTAACCATAGATATACATCATTCTCATTAAAATTAAAAACTAAGGTGATGATAAGACAAGTATCGGATGGAATCAATCTTAAATTATGGCTTCCAAAAATCAATATAAGCTACATAACAATGTTTGATTTTACATTCCTTGATGCCAATACATCTTTAGAATAACAACTTTCATAAATTATTAAATCGACTAAAATCAAATAAATACCAGAACCAAGGAAAGAAGTAGTTTGTTGATGCTCTTCAAATCTGAAGATTTACACAACATCCTCCTTTCACCTACCAATTCAAGACTTCACTAGTACCTCCCAGCCAACACTAGGGGTACTCTTCTTCCCCCTTAGCCCCTAAGTCACAAAGGGGCCACAAAAAAAAAAACTAGAAACTCAATAGCACAAACTTTCCTCACAAGGAGAATCTTTCACCTCTTGCACAAGTTTGCAATCCCAACTCTCCACAAGTAAACTAGTTAAGAAACATTTTGGTAGCATAACAATACTTGAAAAATTGAGACCCCTCTCTCTTCCTCACCATTTATTTTATAGGAAAAATCCTCAATGACACAAGTCCTCTCATGCACAATAAACAATTTTTAATAATTTAATTAATGATTATTAACCCACACCACTTGTCACACTCTCCCAAGTTGCACAAGTAAATTATTATTATTTTTATTTAATTTGACATTTTCCCTCACAATCCCCAATGTGTTCCTATTTTTCCTCTTAGTTGTCTCTTAGTTCCCCAATCCTTCATTCATTTGTGTCCCCTAACTAGATTTTAGTTTGAGTTGGATTATGAGTCTTATTTTAGTTAGGATTAGTGATTGATTGACCCAAGAGGCTACTCTATGTGGACCACCTATTCTCTCATGTTTTAATTTCTTCTTATTTAAAAATCTCTTTTATTATTTTAATGCACATATGTGCATTTACCCAACTTTATTCTTATTTCCTCTTTTACTTAATTTGCTAGTTTAATTCCCTTCATTCCCCCTTTTTTTTATTTTTTTATTTAGTCAAACTCTTAGACTTAGACTCTCATTAGATTTCTTAGTTATATTTTAATAATTAATTAAATACTATGTTCTAATAAGGCCTAAACATTTTTAGTATATTTTCTATGCTATCCGCGATGTGCCCTTCAAGACGCACCTCCGTGCTCCAAGGGTGCCACTTGCCTTTGATTATTTTGGAAGTTTTTCTGACACTTGGAGTCAACAATCCACTTGGTCGACCTTGTGAGAGACTAATAGCTACCTAAGGAATACATATTTTTCCTTATTGTGCACCCCTTATAATTCTTTGTGAGCGACTGTCTCAATCTTCCCTCATGACATCATGGACCTCTCGGAACGAGGTAATCCTTAACCATGCATTCAGGTCATGAAGGGAGTGCTAGTAGGCTATGACAGGGATGCTTCCACACCTCTCCCTCATCTATTTGGTTTCTATGTACAACCCCTTTACTCCATATGTGAGTCGGATTAACAAGCACCACCAAGCCTGCATCCACTAACAAGGAAAATTTTAATAATCCATATCCATAATATCCATATTGAATCATCATACAAATCACATGCGTGTAAATCAAATACTCAAACCAAAATAGAAGTTCACTCGCTGACTCAATCCAGAGTCCAAGGAAGTACAATGATGCCATCAACATCCTCAACCTATCATGTATCCTGCACACTCAGGAGAACTCATCAGTAATACCTGTCTATATATATATATATATATATATATATATAATCACAATGACATCAAATATAACTCATAATCAAGTAGAAATCATAATGTTCCATAACCAGATCACTTGCTTGCAAGTGTCCTCAAAGAATAAGTCAAAATAATGGTGCTTAGTGGAACTGGATGTTACATAGGTTACACATTTTTAATATTACTTTTTTTTTTTTTTAAATACTCGGATTGGATCCCTAACCCTTAGACCCTCTTTCATTTGGGGACACAAATTTTTCCCTAGGAAATAGGTATGAACATGTCTATTCAATTCCATTTAATTACTATACAATTTGTCTTGATGTAGTTCTCTCTTATTGTTTTATTTTATTACTTGCTTATAGTCAAGCTTTGGAACTTATGTGGTAAAAATGTATGGTTTTGATTTGTTAATTAATTGTTGATTACTGCTATAAACCTTTAATAAATATATAACGAAAATGGATTAATTCTATAATACATATGGGGTCAATATAATTCAATGACATTTGTACTATAAGAATATATAATTCATATATTAATGTACTTATATTTCTTTGGTGTCTTTTTTTGTAAATATAGGAAATCCCAATGCCAACACCTGAAGAGAGTTAAAGGAAAATTGCTAGGTTAAGGGATGCATTGGAGGCATAGGTCGATACTAATAGGAAATTGTATTTCCATTACAATCAATGCAAGGGATTGAAAAGAAGAAGACTTGTAAGGAAAAAAAATTGAAAGACATTCTTTTACATATGGGCATCATGAAGGGGGGCATACATTTCATCCCATTATAAGTTATTTATTATATATGTCTTTGTATTGATTGTGTTTATAACAATTTATTTTTCTTTAATATTTGTTATATACACTAATGCTATTAATTTTTTGTAATTGTAAATATAAATCCTCCTAGGTATCTACCGTTGGATAAATATCTTTCAAGTAGTAGTAGAAATACTATTGTACAAGATGTGGAAGATGGTATGGATATTGAAAATCAATTCGATCCTATGGAAGAAGATGACACCAATAATATTGTTGAGCCGAATGTTATGACAAATAGATTGATCCATGACATCTTTTCTCCTATCCATAAGGAAAACAATGATGATATTTATCATGATGTACCTCTGCTTGAGAAGGCAGAACAACCCATTTATGAAGACTCAAGAGAAAACATTCTCTCTGCTATAATGTTGTTTGTGAACTTGAAGGTATTCAATGGTTTTCGAAACACTTGTCTCACACAGATCCAAACATACGTATTATAATTTGTCACAAATTATATGTAAAGGTTGAATTTATTTTTCTCTATTTTTAGTGTCAATTAATGTGTAAATTAAGGATGCAATATTTTTTATTACTATTATTTACATTAACTAGTTATTTTTTATGTTGGAGATTGTTGGGTGGATTTTTCTTACTACCATCAAATAATTTACCTCGCACAGACTGAGAGATGTGTGCCATTATGAAATATATTCGAATGGCGTGTTAGGTTATTGATGCATTTCCAAATGAGCATATTATATACTATGGAAAATATGCATTAGAAACAAAATTGCCATAATGCCAAATCAGTAGATATAGAACCAATCAAGTTACAAAAAAGGTGCCTCACAAGGTTCTTCATCATATTCTGATAATTCAATATTTGCAATGATTGTTCAAGTGCCAAAGCATTGCACAATTTATCAATTACCATGCACGACACACAAGTGAAGATGTTGTTCTTCAAATGCCTAAATATGGTTCTGCATTTAGGAGCATCGAATAAATATGGCCAATTTTTAAAGAAGAACCTCATAATGTCAAGATTTCATTGGGAGTTGACGGTGTCAATCCATTTGGTGAGATCAGGTCTATTTACTCAATGTGGCCTATTTTTTTATAAAAAATAACCTTCCTCCTTGGATGTCACTAAAAAGGGAGCATACAATGTTGGCAATGATTGTTCCAGGTATTTTCTTACAAAATTGGTTTGAATGTTGTATTTCGTTTTTCTTATTCGTTGAATAATTACTTATATATACACAAGGTAGTAACTATGTGTACTTTCACCCAATTAGGTAAGTACCAAGTGAAATATATGAATGTATATATTGAGCCTCTTGTCGACGAGTTACTCAAGGTATGGGATGGTATCACTATGTGCGACATCTCTAGACCAATAAGGAAAAAGCAATTTCAATTCCATGGAATACTTACATGGACAATTCATGATGCCCTAGGGAAAACACATTTTTGTGGTATTTAACATATTGATGCATTTTAATAGTATATAATTTTATGAAAATATGATGCATGCTTCTTAAATATCAATTCCTTGTTATATAAATAACACTGACATCAATCCATATAATCTTGTAGGTCTTCAAGCAAAGGGTAATTTTTCATGTCTAGTTTGTGGCCCTAGGATGAAATCGCCTCATTCAAGAAGTATAGGAAATGAGGTATTTGATGAGTATAGGCACCTCCTCCCTAATAACCATAGGTATCGAACTACATAAAAACATATTTTCAATTTGAAAGAAGAGATTGGAATAAAACCACAAAGAATGACACCTCACCTATGGAAGTTGGAATATAATATAAATCGTCAAGGTAAGCATTTAGTCTATGTGTCTACATATATATTAATTTTAATTTGAGTTGAATTTTGTTTGTTGTATCTAACAATTATTGTTGTAATCTAATCAATTATTTTTCATAAATGTCGTCAAGGAATTAAAGGGATTCCACGAGGAATGAAAAGTTACCTTGTATAATTCAATATGTTTCCTTGCTATGAGAACCTACAAATAAATCATTTGTTTGATCCAATGAATATCAAGAAGAATGTAACATAAACGTTGTGGATAATTGTAGATGGAAGGAGTGACAAAGAAAAAATTGTCAAAAATTGTACTGCCATTCAGGAAGCCAATCATGCACTGCAAAATGTGATTTATTCAAATAGCAACGTGTTGAGCACTCAACACACCCTAAAAATCCTATGTAATTTTTTACTTTTTGGGTACAACTTGATCTTTGTATTGTTTGATTCTAATTCATTTTGAGAAATGTTTGGCTTTCTTATTATCTCAACTCTTATTAGATTTTCAGGTCTGTTTGAACTTATGAAACCCTATGACTTGAATAAGCCTTAACACCTAAATAAAGAATAAAAAATCCAAAACACTTCACTCGACACACTCATATTCGAAATCGGAAGGTATTCAAAGAGGGAAAAGAGCCACTCAAGAAACCTCAGTCACCGAGCACCGATCTCAATCGGCATCGAAGAAAAGGAATTTTTTTTTGTGCCAAAGTTTTGATTAAGGATATCGTTGATAGTCAATTCCTCTTCGACATCGGTAAAAGACAAGGGGAATAGACATTAACGAAGAAAGAAATGATATCACCGATAATCGATACCCGACATGCTCATAGGAATCGGGAAAGACATAAAAGGATCGCAATGAACATTATGACCACACTAAAGAGTTCCCATGATCGTCGATCCCCGATGCATTTCGACATCGGGACCTTTTCGAGGAAGCTAATCTGAAGAAAAACACATGATAGGTTTATCCCTGATCGCCGACCCCTAATACCTTTTCGACATCGGTGAGCTAAGGTATGTTTTAAAAATGAATAACTTAATGAAATCCCCGACTCCGAGTAATACACACAGATTAGGCCATATATATTCAAAACTATGTGTTTGCGCCATATCGGAGAACCGTACAGTCTAGTTTTGCCATGAGTCATTTATTTTGGTCCCCTAAGTCCAACTCACACCTCTGAGTCATCTTTGACACGACAACATTGTACGATCAGATTGATCGGCATCCAACATTTTGCAAGGGACATCAACGAAAACGTTAATAGCACATCCCTGATCCTCAATCCACCCATTGAAAAGGCAACATGATGGGACATTTTAACGTTGGATACGATTAGATTTTGAGCATTTAAGGGGATAATTTATACCAAATCCCGCATCAGTTTCTACCTTGTGCGCTAATCAAAACAGTCATTTAAAATCACCGATAGACCACATCACCCCCGCGCCTCTGCCGTCGACCCACGATAAATTTTAGCTGCAAAGATTCAGCAACAAATTTGTTTAAATGGCACTCATCACCTGAATTGAATGGATGATGCAACACGATAAGTTATCCACTGGTTTAAATTCTCTTGATCCATGGTAAGTGAAATCATTCTGCGTGAAAAGACATTCAGAGCATCCGAAGAAATGCGATGAGCAATTCGAAAGTTGCAGAGATCCTGTGAGTATCAAATAGCCAGGTTTAGCAAGATTACAGGTATGTATCCAAGTCTATGGATTTTACATGTTAACACTTCATATATTTTGACTGTTTTTTTCTTTACACAGTCTATGAAGGTTTATTTTTTATTATCAGAAAAATGCCTCCAAGAAAGCCAACCACTAGATGATCGTCGAGGGTGTCGAAGCTGAAAGAACCAAAGTTAGGTGAAGGCTCCTCTCTAGGGATCGCAAGACAATTGGAATACACGACAAGACCAAAGCCCATCATCAAAACATCGACAAAGAATAATTTCATCCAGCCTCCAACCTTTGGAGATACAGAGGTGAGAAAAGGGACCAGGGCGACACTCCCACATTATGGAGAGCTCTTTAAAAAGATCAGCCGAGAGGAATACCCAGAATATATACCACATAGTGACCCATATGTGAGAGCGTTGGACGACGAGGTGTTCCCGAACATCCGATGTTCGTACCTGCATATGGTGGTGAGCATAACAATTGTTTTTCCCTGTATAGAACTTTTGAAGTGGCTCATCGACCACACAGATACACAGAAGTGTTTGATCAATGATGATAATGGTGGCTGTGTCGGAGTGTTATCACCAATCGAAGTCCAGAAGTATTACAAGCTTAGAGACCTCGAAGAGTGACTGAACACAGATTTTGTCTTAAAATTCTATGAGCACCACAACACTAGCCGAGTGATGGCCTCATGGTGGAGAGAAGATAAGAAATACACCAACCAGAGCACTAGATGGTACCAGATGGACAACTTAAGAGATCCATACATCTACCTGATGGATCTCATCTACCGATTATATTGGGAGAAGCACTGTTCTAGATTTTCAGAGGCATGGATGCCTCTAGCTTACACAGTGGCCATTTCTGGGAGTGGTTTCATCTGGGAAGCCATCATCTCTAAGCAACTGAGCATCTGCATACAATAGGCTCAGACTTTGAAGGAAGGAGAGACAACAACCTTCTACATGGATTCATATTTACTTGACGTCATGTGTGCCAGAAACATTTTCGTCAACATGAACTTGAGTTGGCATGTTGCAGAGATCCTGGTCCACGTATATTTCAGTGTCCTATGGGAGCACTGGTACAAGAAGTCTTACTCTCTCATCTGTGATGAATTCATTGCACAAATTTATTTCATCCTTTTTAAGAAAGAATGCCCGAGACTATTAGCTGCGACCAAGAAGATGATATTGAAGGTAGGCCACTAGTACTTAGACGAGCGTGATACCTACACTAGGGTGTTTGGGGCTAACCAAGCACCACATATTCTACCAGTGCATGTCCTTGAATGGATTGTAGTGGGAGAGATATGCTACCAGACCATCCTGCAAGGCTACAACACCACTTTGGTCAAGGACAAGAAACAAGCGTTCATACCTTATGGTTTCCATGTAGGCTTCTACATGGTGAGGGACACCGCTCAAGACAAACAAGAAGGGATGAGATGATTAGAGTTCATATTCCAGACCAATGGATTCTGCAAGCATGATCCAAAGGGTCTGGTCTTGAAACATGCCTCACAAGTGTCATCCTGTTGGCCATACGCCCACGACAAATTTGAAGATGAATTCTTCACAGAAAATACCCAGTACTGGGACGAAGTAGTGGTAAGGATGATCGACCCAAAAATGACCAGGTTCAAAGCCATGAGCCTAGATGAATAGGTGATGACCATAGAGAAATAGGCTCAAGAGGACCTCAGATTTAGGGAAGAAATGATATTGGCAGAAGAAGTAGAGGTTCCCCTAGGAGCTCTGGTGCAGGATAGAGGTTTCCCTATTACACAGGATGCACAGACAAGGGGAATGCTCATGATTGAATAGGCACAATGAATAATTGATCAGCTGCAAGATGGACCAGACCTCACAGGAATGACAGGGTCCCATGCTGACAACCAAAATGAAATCCAGACAGGCCCAAGCGGCTCTGAACTGATAGACATTGATGAAATCCTCGAGTTAGACAACCCTGAAACTGTACCTCCATAGGTTGAATCACCGGGGGGTGTTGAAACTCAATCGGAGATAGTCAAAACATTAGGGAGATCAAGTGCACCAAACCCCCTCAACGAATTGATAAACATCTATGATGATGAAGAGAGCCTAGAGGTATCCTTGGTGACTCTCTCGATGCTCAAATTCATCTTCCAGAGAATGAACAAGAGGTCGAGAGTGTCTTAGACATTGATCATCCCGATGCATCAAAAAACTAAGTAGATAGTCCGAAGGATGAGCCAAGGTCAGAAAAACAAAAGGAATAAGCTCCACGTCAACAAATCGACATGCCAATGTTCGATTATCAATTAAGTACCGAGCACACCCTCGACACCTCAATTTCAATCGGTACTCAACCTCCCGATGAATGAAAAACTGAAGCCAGGCCCTCTGAACACATGGAGGAAGTTTAAGAACCCAATCTTGAACAAATATACACCATCGGGAGCCTAGGAAATATTCTCACTTGGGGAGATCAACAAATCCCCAAACCTGTGGATGAAGTCGCTGACATACATGCCATCGCTTATGATCAAAAAAGGAAAGCTATCATGTAGAGAACTACCAAGAATAGGAGGATCACTCTAGATCGTTCCATCCTCATCACCATAGAGGAAAATATGATCAACATAGAGCATGCTAAGACATCCAAACTTATCGGTGCAGGGATGGCAATCACAAATTCCACCCTGGACAGAGCAAAATAGGATGAAGAGGAGTTGGCTGCTACTCTGAAGGAAATCGAACATTTGTGCCACTTGGTGAAATATTACCAGGACACCACACAAGCCCTGGTGTTCTTAAGAAGTGAATTCCAGGAGGCCTACAACAAATTTATAGATGAACAACACCTATTCAATGCAAGGATAGCTGAGCTTCAGGAAGACACCCTCATGGCAGAGGTGGTATGAGAAAGTGCACCAAGCCATGGAAATGATCGACTATATCAGCATGGTGCAAGAAGGCCGAGATGCCGAAGAGCATGACATCAGGGTGCTAAGGGAAAGAAACATCGAATGCATAAGGAAATTAGTCAAATATTGCGTTAAAATGGCTCAGGAACCTCATCAAGAAATCCAAGAGAAATGGGCCAAGTGCGAGAAAAGCTGGACAAATATTAACCGAGCAATGAGAGACATAGGCCTCCCCGAATTTGGCACACCCGATGACTTGGTCGACTTGCACGACATAGTCAAATCACATGATGAACAAGACTCATCATGGGCTGAGGAAATAGAAAAAGTGTCAGACATGGCGCCAGGACAGGTGCGATAGTTCATGGAGCACCCAATCAAAGATCGAGCTATGTTGCAACAATTAAGTGCCAGAATAGTCAAGTATTGGACAAGAGCAGTAGAGATAAGAGAGATTATTTTGGCCCCAATGGAACAACATAGATTCCTGTATGCTAACACATGCAAGGATCTCTTCATCAAGTGATGACTCTTAGAAAGAATGATAGAAGAAAGAGCCATGTGGCAAGTTTTGTTTTACTTAGTTGCACTTTAATAGTTACTTTTAGTTAATAGCATGTTATAAATAAGAGGATCGACCTATTAGCTCAGGGTCGATGGTTTTTGCAAAGACCCTCATTTTTGGATTTTGTAAAGAACTATTTCGGAGCTGCCTTAATTGAGAAGTCTTGTTTAGGACTAGAGACAAGTTTGTGTTTTTCATAAAAAGTGTGCATGATTGGATGTGGAGAAGAATTATTTCTGATTTCATCTCATGAATGGATGTTGTAATGAGTAAGAGCTTCTAAAACTATTGATAAGTTATCTGGTGCAATGCTTTATAGTTCTTATCTTTAATGATGAAAAGTAAATTGTTGTGTTATTATGTGATGGATGATTAGATTTAAGA
>JASDQU010012958.1:51548-61954 GCA_032191745.1 Picea mariana | reverse complement strand
ATGATTGGATGTGGAGAAGAATTATTTCTGATTTCATCTCATGAATGGATGTTGTAATGAGTAAGAGCTTCTAAAACTATTGATAAGTTATCTGGTGCAATGCTTTATAGTTCTTATCTTTAATGATGAAAAGTAAATTGTTGTGTTATTATGTGATGGATGATTAGATTTAAGAGAATTATTTTTCTTACCATCATTTATCGCATGCATGTTTTCTTTCTGATAAATTGTATCTCAATCAATTTGGAATACCAACAGGTTAATGTATTATTACTAGGCATGTGGTAGAGAATCATTATCTGCATGATAGAGTAAAAGGGTTATCCAAAGCTCAGCCTTCTCCAGTAGCTAAGTTCCCCCACTTTGATTACCTAATTGGTTTATATCATCTTGTATCTTGTATTGGTCCCACCTATTAGATAAAAATACAAAAAGAGAACGTATGAACTGAAGGAGAAGCCTTCATAAGAAAATGTAAAGCCCATCGATTAATTGGCTGGATCACAAGATCTGGAGAACCATTCCACCATTAAATGGTGCAGAGTCTAATTGGGTCTCAATGGCGGGTTTGGTTCCTATTGTTGAGTTAAAGGGATATAGGACCCCTCAATAGAATTGGCGCTATAAGGAGGACATGTGAATGAATGGCTGGGCAATATTATTTACAAAATATCTTGCATAGCTTGTAGATTCAAAATATCCCACATGCATGGCTAGTCATTCCCAAGACAACCCACACAAAMTGAGTAGTCCTGAAACGAGTAACTCACCCCATCACGAGAAAGAACATATGTTCYTTGATATACCCTATGCTCTTCCTCACAAGGAATTGAACCAATTCATAAAAAMCACAAGAGCTTACGCCCGATAGATCGGTGCATTGCACTTAGCTCCATACTCCCTCGAAGAAAACAAATAAGCAAACCAATGGTCGAGTCCCCCGACTAGGTTTTTGTGCACACAGTAGAAGACCTGATAGATTTCTCCCTCACCGAAATTGAACATCCTCTTAATCTAATCCYCGAAACACCAGCTAAAAACTACTCTGAGCCCGACGAATTTTCTGAAGAGGAATGTTTTGACTCAAAAAGATCTGAAGACATGGAAGATAACAATGACCATGATGAATAAAGGGGAAACCCACCTCAGAATAATCAAACTTGGATGGCCAGAGATGACTTGGCCATCCCTGGACGATTACACAACTTGCCTCGACATCCAAAAAAGTTACTCCCTACATTTGATCCTGAAACCTCAAGGTTTCTTGAATACCATATCAAAACGTTCATACTAGCTATTAGAATGATGAATGTTCAACATGAAGATGTAGTATGCAGAATTTTTCCCTACACTTTCGAGAATTCGGCCTCCACACGGTATTTTAACTTACCTATAGGATCCATAACTAGTTGGACTAAGTTTCAAAAGGATTTTCTAGACAAATTTGCAAAAGAAACCACTACAAGAGCTTTGATGGCTAAGTTGTTCGTCGCCACCATGAGTTCAAAGGAAAGGGTTGAGGATTTTAATAAAATATTTACCACCATATTAAACAAATTCCAACCCGAAGCTAAATCTACTCAGGAGTTGCAAATCGAAGTATACACTAATGCTCTCCCAACTTCTATTTCCATGTTTGTGAAAAGGGCTGCCAAACCAACCTTAGCTGATAATTTTGAAGAAGCCAAAATGATAGAGTTCCAAACGAAAGGATGTAAATAAGGCCAGATATCTTTAGTTAAGAAGTTCAACCTCCTCCTAGGAGAGAACTACTGCTGACTAGACCCCTAGGGAAACAAACAGAACAAGGTCTCGAAAAGGGGAGTGGGGACATAGAGGACCTAAAATTCATGGTCAATAAGTTTTCAAACGAAATCATAGATATGAAGAGAAGCGCAGGGGAGGGAAACCAAGGTCAGAGGCCCTATAAGCCTTTCTTTAAAAGGAACCCACCTTTAAAAGCAATCGAACCTCCCCCGACCAACTTAAACATCAATATGGGAAATGTGGCATCTGACTCTTTCTGTACCTATCATCAAGAGAATCACTTTGAAAGACAATTCCCTCAATGATTGCATGCCATGAATTTGATGTCCAACCAATTTCTAGATGATGTCTCCCTAACCGAACAATCAAGCGGCTCAACTATTAATATTGTCAATCAGGAAGAAGTTGATCCACCAGAAGAAACATCCATGTTAATATGGGACCCTGACCTACCTATGCCTTCCGATGACCTGTTTGAAGTTCAAGAACCACCCACAGAAGTTTTGGCTGTGCAAACACAAAGTAGGGGTCAACCTGTCTCAAACGACCTTACTACGATCCAAACTTCGGGAGGAAAACTAACTCCCGATCACCCAAAATCACCTTTTTCTCCTCGAAGAAACCCTATAAACATCCATACATGAGAATCGCCCAAGATAGACTACAACATAGTATAGGACTTGAAAACGTTGAAGGAAAACATATCGGTCATGGACATGTGTAGAATCCCTCAACAAAAGGACTTTCTTTTACAAGAATTAAGGTCAATAGAAAACCCTATGACAACCATTTACCAAGGAGAAAATTTAACTCCTTCACACCTAAGAAATAAACCAACTATGAACGCCTGCTCTGAATATAAGAAGGGAAAACCTTTTTTTCCACCGTTTCTTTTGACATTTGAAGTCTTCAACAAAAACCTCCATAATTGTTTGGTTGACTCAGGAGCATCCTCCAATGTTATGCCATTTTCTATTTGAAAAAAATTAAACGCAGTCCCTCTCAAGAGCGATAAACATGTTATACAACTAGACAGAACCCAGGTGAAGGTTAAGGGAGAGCTCAAAGATGTGATGATCAGAATAGAGACACACCCTAAATTTGTGCAAGTAATTGACATCATTGTAGTAGACATCCCAGAAGCTTATGGGTTGTTATTAAGTCAAGACTGGCCTGAGAAGTTAAATGGATACTTTAGTATAGACTGGGCTCACCTTTGGCTGCCATTAAAGGGGCACACAAACATGATCAGGATCAATAGGGAAAGATATCTAAAACATACCGGCACCAAATTAGAAACCCTTAATGAACCCTCTTCAACAGATTTCTCCGTTCTAGGAAATTATTTCTGTGACTCCGATTTTGGGAATTTCTCCCCCCTCTCATATGATGTCTCTCTTACTCAAAACTTAGAAATGATTTTTCAAGAGGAATTTCCAACGATGGCAGAAGAAACCCTCTTCTGTCAAGAACCTACGTTAGAAATCACGGAACAAACAAGAGGAGAGGAGGAAAGTGACAAGAAAGAGGAAGTTGATAGGAAAACCTCACAAGTTTGGACCTTATACTTTGATGGCTCTAAATCACAAGAAGGGTCAAGGGCAGGGTGCATCCTCATTGATCCAAAAGGTAAATGACATTTTCTGTCCTGTAGACTAGAGTTTGAGTTCACAAACAATACCACGAGTATGAAACTCTAGTACAGGGGATAAAGAAATCCCTAGAGTTAAACGCCAAAGAATTGAAGGTTTTCAGAGATTCTGAAATTATTGTTCGACAAGTAAGGAATACTATACATTGCAACTCTCCACACCTGAAGAATTACCAACAGGAAGTGCACAGGATAATAGAACATTTTGAAGCATTCAACATTACAACGATCCCTAGAACAATGAAAATTCTTGTTGATTCTCTGGCCACCACTACCTCAAGGCTATCACCTCTAGAAGATTATGAAGCCTCCCGATTCACTCTAGAGATACTCTACAAACTGTCGGTGCCTAACAATATTTCGAATTGGAATATCTTTGAAGGAGATGAACAGATTATAAAAGTTTTGACCAATCAGGATAGTTTTAAAGACCCGGCTATTGACGATGAAATATTCCAGGAACAATCAATAGAAATTGATCCTTAGACAGATCAACCAACTGACAAACCAAGGTCTCACACGATACCGAAGGGAATATCCAATTTAGAAAACCTGTTTGACCTAAGGGAATATTTAAAGGGTCAAATAATGCAAAGACAGGTAGTTCCTATCCCATGCATGAAACTATAAATCTCGGGACCCTGGAAAACCCCAAAACATAAATCTCAGCAAGACAACATCTAAAGAGGAAAGTAAGTCATGTCTCAAACTTTTTAGACAATATCAAGATGTCTTTGCATGGTCCTACCGAGATCTGAAAAATTATGATACTCATATCATTCAACACACTATCCTGTTAAAACTTGAAGTGAAACCCTTCCAATAGAAGTTCTGGAAATACCACCATCCTTGGAACCTCTCATGTGTTAGGAGTTGAAGAAACTATTAGATGCCAAAATTATCTTCCAAGTCAAACATTCTACATGGGTAGAAAATTTGGTTCCTGTAAGGAAAACGTCTAGGGAGATCCGCCTATGTGTAGATTTCAGAAATCTCAACAGAGCTTTAGAGAAGGACAACTATCCAGTCCCACCAATGGAGAAACTCTTGCAGACCATGTCTGGCTCTAATATTTTCTCACTGCTGGGCAGTTTCTTAGGTTACAACTAGGTTCTAGTTTTAGAAGAAGACTGTGTGAAAACTATCTTCCAAACCAAGTGGGGAACCTTCTCTTATAAACATATGCCCTTTGGGTTAATCAATGCAGGGGAAACCTTCCAGAGGGCCATGGACATGGAATTTTGGGGACTAATCAACAAATGTGTGGTATTCTACTTGGATGACATAACTATGTATTCAAAGAATAAAGAAGATCACATCCAACACTTAACCCAGATTTTTGAAAGGTGTAGCAAATATGCTATATCCTTAAACCCTAAGAAAACTATTTTCAGTGTCGAGGAAGGTAAGTTGTTAGGCCACATTATATCTCAAGCAGGAATTCACATATACCCATAAATGATTAAGGATATAGATTAGCTTCCATTACCTCACAACAAAAAGTCTATGCAATCATTCTTTGGGAAAATCAATTTTGTGAGGAAGTTCACCCCCGATTTCTCTGAAACTATTAAACCCTTACAAAACATTATTCATAAAGATGTTGAATTTAAATGGGGTGATGAACGAAAGAGGGCTTTCAATAATATTAAGACTGCAATATCTCAGGCTCTAGTTCTACGGAGTTCCGATTTCAACAAATATTTATTTCTCTACACTTTTGCCTCTGACCAATCACTAGCCACAATATTGACTTAGAAGGATGATCACAACAACGAGGCCTTGATATCATTCATGAACACTAATATCCAAGGGGCCAAACTAAATTACCCCACTATAGACAAGAAGGCTTATGCAGTATACAAGGAAGTGAAACACTTTAGATATTACATCCTTAAGAATCATACCAAAGTCATAGTGCCTCACCCTACAGTTCGATCCCTATTCACTCAACATGAGATGGGGGAAAGAAGAGGAAACTAGATGGAAGTAGTCCAAGAATTTGATCTAGATATAAAACCTGCTAAACTAGTTAAGGGACAAGGGTTATGCAAATTGGAAGCTGAAGCCCAAGACCAAGTGAATGATGACCCCATATGGGAGAATGAATTGAAATTATGGTGTGGCAAAGCTTCATACGTCTCCCTAGGGGGAGAGTCTTGGTACAAGAAACTGACTTATCTCCTACATCATGGGACTAGCCCAGAAATCCTAAACCCTAGGGAAAGGAGAGCTCTTAGATTAAAATCTGCACAATATCACCTCGTAAATTCGGTACTCTTCTGTGTTAATTATGATGGGTTACTTTTAATATGTCTTGAACGAGAAGATGTAGACAAAGTTCTGAAAGAACTCCATGGTGGTCCTACCGTTGGACATTTCACAGGAAACACCACCGCTCATAAAATACTGAGCGCCGACTACTATTGGCCTACTCTATTCAAAGACGCTCACACATACGCCAGAAACTGTAAGATTTGTTAGATAAGCGCAGGTAGGGAGAAGAGAGTAGCTATCCCACTCTAGACGATGGATTTTTCTAATCCATTTGAGCAATGGGGGTTAGATATCATAGGAGAAATTACACCAATTTCTTCAAAACAACATAGATACATACTGACTTCCACATATTATTTCACGAAATGGGAAGAAGCCATCCCTTTGATTGATGTAAACGAAAAGGTGGTGATCCAATTCATAGGACAACAACTGATCACAAGGTTTGGTGTGCCTTCCACCCTTGTTTTTGATAACACATCTTACTTTTCTTCCACCTTATTAACATATTTTTCCCTGGACAAAGGAATTATAATCATATACTCTGCAAACTACTACCCACAGAGGAACAAAGTGGTAGAATCAACTAATAAGAACCTAGTGAGGATATTGAAGAAAACAGTTGCAGACAACTAGAGAAATTGGCATAATTCACTTCATAATGCTTTATGGGATGATAGAGTTACACCCAAGGAAGCTATAGAAAATTCCCCATACTTTCTGGTATACAGACATGAATCTATTCTCCCAAATGGGCTATATCTTCCATCTCTTCAACTTGCTCAGGATTCCAGAGGATAGCCCTCATCATTCATACAACAAAGAATTGATACCCTCCTCATGTTGGAAGAAGAAAGGGAGAAATCTAAATCAAAGTTCATAGCTCACCAACATATAGTTAAAAGGTGGTTTGATAAGCATAAGGCTAAAGAGAAGAATTTTGAAGTAGGAGACTTAGTCCTAAAGTGGGACATAGAAAATGAGCCTAAAGGAAAACATTCTAAGTTTCAGAATTCTATGGCTTGGACCTTTCCAGGTGGTCGAGAAAATTGGAATAGGCACGTATTGGCTCCTGAATCTGAGGGGAGAACCTAACACCCTCCCGGTGAACATTCAAGCCCTAAAACAATATTTCCATCAAAAACAAAAAATATTTTGTTGTGTTTATGTTTTCACGGTGTTTATTTTAGATACGTCGATTGAAAAACGCATTTTGTTTTTATCTTTTACCATCTAATTTTGCGCTTTTGAATATTGTGTTTAGCAAGACAATGGTTGACCTCAAATCATACGATATGACGAACACTGTTCCTAAATCATCGCTCACATACAACACAAGAAACATTGGGTAACCTGCGGTTGTTTCAAGGGGTTCTCTATCTAACCTGCGCAGATGAACAACTTTGGAGAAATGCATAAATGTCTTCCTGGTGGTCTGGTGAAACCTTAAGGGAAATATGGTGATCTGGAAAGGACTACATGTACCTCAAATACAGAGCTAGAAAGTTTCACCTTAACCATTTCATTTTTCAAAAAATAGACGTCATCCTCTCCCACTCACTCAGGGCATATTGCTGAAATAAAAATCAACTATATCAAACAAGCACACAGTAGGAGAGGGAATACAGATAACTTTATTGGGGCTATGGACACTCACTGGAAATGGAGCAAGGTCTGTGACATCGGGGTGACTCCACCGAGGCTATGAACACTCATTGGCAGCGAAGAAACACCGTAGCAAGTGAAGAAGGGTAACTAAAGGCTTAGTTCTAGTGAATTCTTTACTATAATATTGTCAAAGGGGGCATGAGTCAGGGTTACAGGAAACAAAGGTTGAATAAAGGTTGAAAATCCCATAGGTAGGCCCAGATGCATCAACTGGGGAAATTTCAAATGCAAGGGTAAAAGAGGCTCTGATAAAAACTAGTTAAGTTATTAACCATATTTTTCATCAACCGAGCTCGAGGAAGGAACAAAGATTCTGATTTCACCCAGTAAGTCACCATTTTTTGAGCACTCAACACACCCTAAAAATCCTATGTCATTTTTTTACTTTTTGGGTACCACTTGATCTTTGCATTTTCTGATTCGACTTCATTTTGAGAAATTAGCTTTGGATATTATCTCGAATCTCATTATCTTTTCAGGTTTKTTTGAACTTATGAAACCCCATGAATTGAATAAGCCTTAACGCCTAAATAAAGAATCAAAAATCCAAAACACTTCACCCGACACACTCAGATTCAGCATTGGAAGGTATTCAAAGAGGGAAAAGGGACACTCGGGAAACATCAGTCAACAAGCACTGATATCAATCAACATCGGCAAAAGGAAGGTTTTGTTTGCACCAATTTTTTTCTTAAGGATATCGTCGATAGTCGATTCCTCTTCAGCATCGGTAAAAGACGAGGGGAATAGACATTAATAAAGAAAGAAATGATATCACTGATAGTCGATACCCAACGCACTCATCAGAATAATGGAAGACCTAAAAGGATTGCAATGAACATTCTAACCATGCTAAAGAGTTCCCCTAATCGCTAATCCCTGATGCATTTCAACATCGGGGCCTTTTCAAGGAAGTTAATCCGAAGAAAAACATGTGATAGGTTTATCCCCGATCGCTGACCCCCAATACCTTTTCGACATCGGTAAGCTAAGTTATGTTTTAAAAACAAATAATTTAATGAAATCCCCAACTCCAATTAATACACACGGATTAGGCCACCTATCTTCAACACCACATGTCTGTGCTAGATCGGAGAATCGTACGGTCTAGTTTTCCCCCGAGTCATTTCTTTTGGTCCCCTAAGTCCAAGTCACACCTCAAAGTTATCATTTCCATGAAAACATTATATTATCATATTGATCGACGTCGAAGCTTTTGTGAGGGACATCAACGAAAATGTTCATAGCGCATCACTGATCCCTGATCCACCCACTGAGAAAGTGACACGATGGGACGTTTTAGCGTTGGATACAATTAGATTTTGAGCATTTAAGGGGACAATTAATACCAAATATTGCATTATTTGCTACTTCCCATGCCAATCAAAATGGTCGTTTAAAATTATCGATAAACTACATCACCCCCATGCCTCCGTTGTCAACCCACGATGAATTTAAGTTGCAAATATTCGGCCACAGATTTGTTTAAATGGCACTCATCACCGTAATTGAATGGCTGATGCAACACAGTAACTTCTCCACTCGTTTAAATTCTCTTGAGTCATGGTAAACGGAATCATTTTGCGTGCAAGGACATTCAGAGCATCCTGAGAAATGAGACGAGCAATTCGAAAGTTGCAGAGATCCTATGAGTATCAAATAACCAGGTTTAGCAAGCTTACAGGTATGTATCCAAGTCCATGGATTTTAATGTTTACACTTCATATATTTTTATCCAGTTTTGTTCTTTACATAGTCTCTGAAGGTTTATTTTTTATTACAGGAACAATGCCTCTAAGAAATTTGACCACTAGACAAATGTCGAGGGCACCAAAGCTGAAAGAACCAAATTTAGGTGAAGGATCCTCTCCAGGGGTCACAAGACAATTGGAATACATGCCAAGACCAAATCCCATTATCAAAACATCAATGAAAAAGGATTTCATCCAGCCTCTGGCCTTTGGAGATACAAAGACAATCACGGGGACCAAGGTGACACTCCCACATTAGGGAGAGATCTTTAAAAAGATCATCTGGGAGGAATACCCAAAATATATACCACATAGTGACCCATATGAGAGAGTGTTGGACAACTACATGTTCCCGAACATCCGATGATAGTGCCTGCATATGGTGGCAAGCATAACCCCTATTTTTCCCTGTATAGAAATTTTGAAGTGGCTCATTGACCACATAGACACACATAAGTGTTTGATCAATGATGATAATGGTGGATGTGTCAGAGTGTTATTACCAGTTGAAGTCTATAAGTATTACAAGCTTAGAGACCCTGAAGAGCGACTGAACACATATTTTTTCGTAAACTTCTACGAGTGCCATGACACCAGCCAGGTGATGGCCTCATGGTTGAGAGAAGATAAGAAATACACCAATCAAAGCATCGGCTAGTACCAAATGACCAACTTAAGAGATCCATACATCTACCTGATGGCTCTCATCTAAATATTATATGGGGAGAAGGACTGCTCCACATTTTTAGAGGCATGGATGCCTCTAGCATACATAGTGGCCATTTTCAGGAGCGGTTTCAACTTGGGGCAATCATCTCTAAGAAACTGAGCATCTACATACAACAGAAAAAGATGTCGAAGGAAGGAGAGACACCAACCTTCTACATTGCTTCATATTTACTTGATGTCATGTGTGCCAGAAACATTTTCACTAGCATGAACCTGATTTGGCACATCACAGAGCTTCTGGTCCACGTAGATTTCAGTATCCTATGGGAGAACAGGTACAAGAAGTCTTAGTCTCTCATCTACAATGAATTCATCGAATGAATTTATTTAATTCTTTTTAAGAAAGAATGCCTGAGACTAGAAGTTGCGGCCAAGAAGATGATATCGAAGGTAGGCCACTGGTACTTAGACGAGCGCGATACCTAAATTACGGTGTTCAGGGCTACCAGAGCACCACATGTTATACCAGCGCATGTCCTTCATCATCTTGTAGTGGGAGAGATATGCTACCAGACCATCCTGCAAGGATACAACGACACTCTGGTCAAGGACAAGAAACACGC
>JASDQU010012958.1:35064-45510 GCA_032191745.1 Picea mariana | reverse complement strand
TAATTTGGTACCTCAACTTCCTAGGGCCGTAACTTTTGCATATGACCTCCATTTTAGGTGGGTGATAGCCCATTGGAAAGGTATTTCAGAGAGATACATATTCTACCTTCAAACTTAGTGTTCATCTACAATTTGACTGTGGCAAGCCAAAAAAACAACGTTTAGGACCCCAAAAACAGCCCCATAAGTACAAAAAGATGTGTTGGCATGAAAACATACAAAATAAGCCAGTTGGATTAGGCAAGAGGCCACCTGTATCCACCTGGATGATGTGTGGGGCTTCAGATAGCCCCAAAAATTTAGAACCCACAATTACAAAGCAGTACAAAAGAACGTGTTGAACAAAAACAGACACAAGGAGCTAGTTAGAATAGGTGGGTGGCCACCAATATCCACCTGGATCAATCCTTCCCTTTAGGAAGCAATGGTATCCATTGCGTTGAGTTCCCCAATTAGGTTAGGAAACTTCTACTGGATTTGGCCCCGGGTGAGCCACTTTCCTTGGTGTAGGAGTTTCCCTTCCTTGACAACCCGATAAAGTTGGATCCATTGCTGGTGAGTGCCCTTGACCTATGTGTCTATGATCTGATTAGTGGATGCTTGTTCCATGCAGTCAACATTGAAATCTATTGGTGTTAGTTGTTCTGCGATCTCAGAAGTGTCCAATAATGGTGGAAAATATGGCTGAAGGAGGTCCACATTGAATACTAGATGTAGACCAAGGAAGGGTGGAGTGTTGAGCTAAAAAGCATTGCTACCCATAGCCTTGGTGATAGTGTAAGGCCCATAACTAAGTGGGTGAAGATTCCTATTTGGCCTGGTTAGACGCTCCTTCTACAGATGTAACCAGACTTTGTCTCCAACCTTAAACTAGTGTGGTACTCTGTGTTGATCATGGCGCTTCTTGTACTTAGAATTGGAGTTCTACAAAATCTCCTGGAACTATTGGTAGATGTCTTGAATCTTCTCAATGAATCTGGTGGCTTTGTTGATCACAGACTGATCAGGGGAAGAGTTTGTCTGTGCGGTGGAAAGAGGGAGTGCAACATCAATGGGTCCCAAGGGTTGGAATCCCAGACCCACTTGAAATGGGCTATGGTCGGTGGAACTATGGAGAGCCCTATTGTAACTATGCTGGACATAGGGAAGACTCTCATCCTATGTAAGTGGATGCTTAGAATTGTACATGCACAGGATGTGCACAGTCATCCGATTGAAGACCTCGGTTTGGCCATCGGTTTGGGGGAAGAAAGAAGTGGATTTTATGAGCTTGGTGTCCAATAGAGACTAGAGACTCGACCAAAAGGTGTTGAGGAACCTGTTGTCTGAGTCAGAGATGATGGTTTGTGGTATCCCAAATTGAACCCACACTCACTCGAAGAAGATCTTGGCAGTCTCTATCACTGTGACAGTCTTCTTACAGGCTGTGAGGATGGCCATCTTCGAAAACTAATCAATGACCACAAAAACGTATTCGTTTCCTTTCTTGGTGGATGGAAAGCCAGACATGTAATCCATTGATATGGATTCCCAAGGTTTCTCAAGAATATGAAGAGGGGTATATAAGCCTTGCATCTTGATGGATAGCTTGGAAATGGCACATGCAGTGCAAGATCTGATATACTTGCTGACGTCCTATCAAAGTTTTGGCCAATAAAAATGTTTATGAATAACGACCACGGTTTTATCTACATTAAAATGTCCTGCCATCTGACTGTAGTGGGCTTCCCAAATCAACTTTTCACGCTCTCTTGTAGGAACATAGAGATGGCCTAGGTGGCATAAGAGTTCTTCCTGAATGTGAAAATCAGTGACAGTTGCGCTTGTACCCAAGAGATGATATGTGGTGGAAAATTCCAGATCTTGCTGATAAAGTTGGGGCCATTTGGAGGCTTCATGTGCACAGGAATGGAGCACAGTGGTGAGTGCGGCCACAGGGGTTCGACTGGGCCAGTTAATGACACTATTGGAGATACTTGTCTTATACTTGATGTTGATATGAAACCATTGAAGGTAGGTGGACCACTTCTAATGGCATTCGTTCTATAATTTCCCCTATGTCTGTATGAACTACAGAGGCTTGTGATCAATGTGTATGATCGTATCTTTCCCCATAATGTAATGTTTCCATTAACGGCATGATTGTACAATGGAAGACATTTCCTTGTCATAAGTGGGGTATTTTCAAACAACATCGGAGAGTGTCTCACTATGGTATGCCACCAGATTCTCATGCTGAGTGAGAAATTTGCCCACAACATAGTCAAATGCATCAGTCTCAATCTCAAATGGTTTCTACATATCGGGCAAGGAGAGTACCAGATCTAAAAAAACGTGATGCTTCAGATCATTGAACATTCATTGCTACTTCTTCCCCCATGTGAAATTGTCCCTACCACCTCCCTTGGTCACTTGGCTGAGGGCCCATGCAATATGGGAGAATCCCARCATGAACCGTTGGTAGAAGTTGGCTAGCCCCAGAAAGCTCTGAAGCTCGGTTAGTGTGGTCAGGTTAGGCCAGTCACTGATGACTTAGATATTAGATGGATCAACATGTACCYCATGCTCATCAACAATGTAGCCCAATTATTGGACCATGTTCATGCCAAAAGATCATTTTTCCAAGTTGGCATACAACTTGTGCTGCCGCAAAGTGCTCAAAACCTGTTGAATATGCCACATGTGTTATTCCCACGTCCTACTAAATATGAGGATGTCATCCAAATATACCACCACAGAGGATTTGGTGAAGGGTCTCAATACATCATCCATCAACCTCATGAAAGTGGCTCGTGCATTTGTTAAGCCAAAGGGCATGACTAGCCATTCGTAGAGACCTTCTTTAGACTTGAAGGTTGTCTTCCATACATTAGTTGGTTCAATGGGACCCTTATGGTAAACAGACTTTAGGTCAATATTACTAAATAACTTTCCCCCCTTGAGTTGGTAAAGAAGGTCATCAATCCTGGGAATGGGGTAGCGGTTCCTAACTGTGATTTTGTTTAAGGCTCTGTAATCAATGCAAAGTCACCAAGTCTCATCCTTCTTCTGCACCAGTACAATCAGGCTTCCGCAAGGGGAGGAGTTGGGTCTAATGTGCCCCTTTTGAAGAAGCTCTCGAATCTGACGCTTGATTTCATCATTTTCCATCAGTGAGTGTCGATAGACTGGTCCATTAGGTAGAGGTTCGTCGAGGGTTAGATCAATTGGATGTTTGACTTGGTAGTGTGTCGGTACCCTTGTAGGTGAGGAAAATATGTCTCTGTATTATTCCACAATCCCATCCACTTGCTTCTGCTATAAAGAGAGGTGTTGTGTAGAGGCCACAGATGTGGCGATGACCTTCTTCTTACTGTGAGCGCAAATCATAAAGAAGATGAACTTCCCGGTCTGTGAAATGACCTTACTGCATTTCTTAGTAGAGATTAAAGAAATAGTAGTAGGAGGCATTACCTCTGGGATCCTGTACAATTTTATACCCAAAGTAATAATAACACTACAAGGTATAGACTCATACATAGCATGATGCTTCCACAAATATGGTTGTCCTAAGAGAACATCATAAAATTCAAGGGGATAAATATCACACACTACCTCATCTTTCAAAGGATTAATGTCGTAGGGAACACGACACTGTTGGCTGACACAGAGATCTCTTCCTTGGTGAATCTAAATGATGGTGTAGGGTTGTGGGTGCGGTGTCATTGGTAGGTCTGGCTGATTGATGACCTTTGCTGAAATCAAGTTATTCTAACTACCGCTATTGACAATGAAATGAATCGGAGACCCCTTGACTCACATCTGCGAGAGAAAGAGGCGTTCCCCTTCCTCTGGCTCTTCTGGTTCGCTCGAACAAAATTTGGTGGTAGCGACATTGGCACTGGGTTTAGCATCGATAATCTTCTTCCCTCCTTCAGGATTTGACTCGGAATCAAAACCAGCCTCTAACTTAGAAGCCTTCAGCTCGACCATGAGGGATTGCTTGGAGCGACATTATTCGATGTTGTTCCAAGGAATTTTATGGTACTCACACCATTTTACCATGTCCTTCTTCATCTTCTCATTTCCCTTCTTATGTTTCGGCTTGGACTGGTTGTCCTGAGGGAGACCATCTTGACTTGTTCCTTTTCTATATGGGTTGGGGCTACCTTTTCCTTTCTTCAGCTATGAGGGGTTGGTAGATACAAACTCTCATCATTTCTACTTAAATTTATGCTCGATCTTGACACCGTATCTATAAGCCATGCCCAAAGAGGTGATGTCCCAGAACTCCATTTATGTTTGAATGTATCTATGATAACATCCACGGTATTTGAGCACCAAATGATGCTCAGAGTCTTTGATACCCATTTTGGTGGATAGGGTATGGAAAATATTGGTGAAATATGGTATTGTCTGGTCCCTTTCTTGACGTAGGGTGGTCCATCTAGTGTATTGGTCCTTGTAGCTTCCAACGGGGTAATATTGTTATTTAATGGAGTCCTGGAAGGAATCCCATGTAGGGGCCACCATAAACATTGTAGATTCCTYGACGTCCCTTTTCTCAGAGTAATTATCCCACCAATCTTTAACATGGGGAACARCCTTGAGGAGTGMAAAAGTGATCTTTTCCCTATCGAAAAAATTGTGGACCGAAAAATATCCTTCGAGCAGATTCAAACATTTATCTACAACATCYKCATCTATCGGTCCTTCAAATAATGGAATATCAAAATTTAACTGTACCTTGAAGGGGGTTGCATGGCTGCTTGATGAAGATGTTTCTCTTGTGGGTAGCCGTCGAAGGATCTATGTGAAGTTGTCCATCATTTCGTTCCTTTGTCACGTGAGGGCTTCCTCGAGAAACATTTTAATAGAATCTATTGCTCCATCATATTTATTTTCATTCCCCATGGGTTTTTTTTGGGCTCAGCGCGACTGATCTGGTAATGGATCGATTGGTTTGAGTCCCAACTTCTTGTACCCAGATCTTGTCGGGGACATGAACGAAGAAAAACAAATGAAAAGCAGATCGCTCTGATACCACTAATCAAAATTTAGGAGTGGAACAAACTTATTAACATACTGAATACATTAAATAGAGAGATATGGATAATAACACAAGTATTCAGTGAACAATATCTTCTATTAAATAATGAAATAAGTTGAAACTGTAAAAATACAGAACTGAAAAACTTGCTCGAATGGTGGTAGCTATATCTGAGAAGAGAAGTGGTTTCTACATGCATCCTTTTGAGAAGAATGGATTACAATGAGTCTCCATAGGCCTTTTTGATATTACTCATGAATTCCAAAACCCTAGGGATCCAAAAACCTAGCCCTAGAAGGTGAAATGCCAAAAGTTATGTGGTCCCTATAGGTAAGTTGGTGTAATTTGGTGCCTCAACTTCCTAGGGCCATAAATTTTGCATACGACCTCTGTTGTAGGCGCGTGATAGCCCGTTGGAAAGTTATTTCAAATAACTACACATTCCGCCATTAAACTCTAACTCTGTCTACATTTTGACTGTGGAGAGCCAAAAAAACAACGTTTAGGGCCCCAAAACAGCCCTGGAAGTACAACAAGATGTGCTGACATGAAAACGTACAAAATAATCTAGTTGGATTAAGCGAGAGGCCATCTGTATCCTCCTGGAGGATGTGTGGGGCTTCATACAAAAACATAAGTGTAGAAACCACAATTACAAAGAAGTATAGAAGAACGTGATGAACAAAAATGGACATGAGGAGTCAGTTGGAATAAATGGGTGGCCACCAATATCCACCTAGATCATATGGCCACTCCTTTCAATGTCGATTTTGAACTAGATGATACATATGTAGAGTTGTATGAAGAAGAATATGATGAATGATATTCCAGAAATGTTGAAATGTAGGAGGTATGTGATTATATATTTTATATGATTTATTCTCTTTAAAGTATTTATTTATATGGGTTAATCATCATCATCACCATCATCATTTTCACAGTCTTCATAATCATCATCATCATCATCATCATCATTGTCATTGTCATTGTCATTTTCATCATCATCCTCATTGCCATTGTCATGATCAAATTCACATCATCATCATTTTCATTGTTATGATCATTGTCCTCATCGTCATCCTCATGATCATCATTATCACCATGATTAATCAAAATTAAATTCAATGTCCTACTCCTCATCATCATTGTGATCATCATTTTCATCACATTCATCATAGTTGTCATTGTCATCATCGTCGTCGTCGTCATTGTTTTCAGCATAACTAACATTGTCATTGTCGTGGTCATCATAATCAACATTGTCGACGTCCTTCTCCTCATCAGCAATGTCATTGTCATCATATTAAATATCATCACTTTCATCGCAATCCTCATCATGATCATCATTTTTATCATCGTCATCTTCATTATCACAATCATCATAATTGTCATCATCATTATCAATGTCCTCATTTCCATCCTCATCATCATTGTCACCACCAGTATTCAACATTTTTGGTGTCCTACTCCTCATCATCATCATGGTTGTCATCGTCATCATTTTCATTGTCATCCTAGTCATCATCAACATTGCCATTTTTATTTTCATCATCATAAACATCGTCATTAACATCGTCATCATCATTGTTTTTATCATAATTAACATTAGTGTTGTCACAGTCACCGTAATCAACATTGTCGGTGTCCTACTCCTCATCATCATCCTCATCATCATCGTTGTGGTCATTGTCATTGTCATCATCATCATCATCATCATCATCATCTTCATTGTCATCATCATCGTCATCGTCATCACCATCATCATCATCATATCATCATCATCATCGTCATTGTCATAATCATCATCATCAATCTTCATCGTCATCATCATCATCAACATAATCATATCATCGTCGTCATTGTCATCATCATCTTCATTGTAATCATCATCATCACCATCGTCATCATTGTCATGTTCGTCATCATCGTCATTGTCATAGTTTTCATCATCATCATCATCATCGTCGTTGTCGTCGTCGTCGTCGTCATCATCATCATCATCATCATCATATCATCATCACCATCGTCATTGTCATCATCATCAATATTCATCATCATCATCATCATCATCGTCATTCATTTTCATTATATCATCATCGTCATTTTCATCCTCATCATCATCATCATCATCCTCATCATCATGGCTATCATCATCATYGTCCTCATTGTCTTTATTGTAGTTTTCATCATCATCGTTATCATCATCATCATCGTCGTCGTCATCATCRTYATCATCATCATCATCATATCATCATCGCCATCGTCATTGTCATCATCATCAATATTCATCGTCATCATCATCATCATCATCATTATATCATCATTTTCATTATATCATCATCGTCATTTTCATCCTCATCATCATCATCATCCTCATTGTCATGGCTATCATCATCATCATCCTCATCGTCTTTATTGCAGTTTTCATCATCATCGTTATCATCAATGTCATGGTCATCATCATCTTTGTCATTTTCATTGTTGCAGTCATCATCGCCATCGTTATTTTCATCATCTTCATCATCATTTCCATGGTCATGATCATCATCATGTCATCATCATCGTTGTCATCATCATCATCATCGTCATCGTCATTGTCATCATCATTTTCATTATCATCATCGTCATCATTGTCATTGTCATTATCATCATCATTTGCATTGACATCATCATCATCATATTGTCATCATCACCATCATATTGTCATCGTCATCATAGGGAGTTAATATGGCTATATTAGGGGTTCATACTGTTAGGGGTAATTATTAATATAGGGATTAAGTGTTATAATGGTTAGGGGTTCTAAGTGGTAGGTTTGTAGTTATAATTCTTAAAGGTTATAGTGTTTATGGGGTTATACTAGCTATGTATAATATGGTTGTGGTGTATGGATATATTATGGTTAGTGGTTAGGGGTAATAGGAGACAAAGGTTAGGGGTGATACGGTTCAAGGATAAGGTGTTTATAATTATTTTAGAAGTTAGTAGTTACATGGTTAGTCATTGAGAGTTAAATGGGTTATGGGTATAGGTTTATAGCATTGTAGGGGTTAGTATATAATATTATGTAAATATAGGATTAGGAATATACTTGAAACCTAATTCATGGGATCATTGCCCAATATACCTATTCACATAATGTGGATCTAATTAATCAATGTGGAAATATTTAACTCCCATTTTCCCAAGGTTGTTGTTCATTAGTACTCCATGTTACACACCATTTTGTCACACCTTTCTAAGTGTCACATCTCACTTTGCTAAGTGTCGTAATTGTGATATGTCACCTTAGTAAGTGTTGCAACTATAATGACTCATTTTACTAAGTGTCATAACCTTAATTTTACACTTTTTTAAGTGTCACAACCTAGACACCATGTAAATACACTTGTCATAATCCCTAGGTGACTTAGAAGAGGAAAAATCATCATGAGAAGGTCAAAAAACTGACTTTTATCTTGAGTTTTTAAGCCCTTTTTGAACACTAACTATTGGATTACTGAGAGGGGGGGGGGGTGAATAAGTAATAGAGCAATTTAATCCCTTTTAACCATATAATCCAAGTGTTATATCAATGAAGCATTATTATCTAATAATTGCAGGGTAAATAAGCAATGAACAAATAAACAATCATACACATACACAATACACCAGTGTTTTACGTGGAAACCCAAATCGGGAGAAAACGACAGAATTCTTTTTCTTATATGTCTTGAAAAATTACATTCATTGGAAGCACCAACTTCCTTTGTTTTCCAGCTGCAACTGGAAGGAGGCTCCAACCCCCTAGTTTCTCAGGCTACAACCTGAGGGAAGCTTCAACTCCCCAATTCTCTGGCTACAAACAGAAGGAGGCTACAACCCCCTATGTTCTTCGGCTACAACTGGAATGTGGCTACAACCACCTATCCTTGCCCTGTTATGCCATCCTGAAGTAGAAGTAGAATGATGAAACCACTGTCACACTATCGCTGTGAGAAATACCGTTGTAAGCCTGTACCAATAAATCTAAACTGTGCATCAACCATGCATCAACCTGTACCTAAACCTGTAATCAACCTGTACCATAAACAAGTGCATCAACCATGCACCAACCTGTATTCAACCTGTACCATAAACAAGTGCATCAACCATGCACCAACCTGTAATCAACCTGTACCATAAATAAGTGCATCCAACCATGTACCAAGTATGTATCAATCATGTGTCAACTACTCATCAACTATGAATCATCAATATGTACCAACATCATCAACTATACACCTCATGTATGTGCCAACTCATCAACTACTTGTCTCAACCATGTACTCAACATGTACCTCAACCAAAAACCCTCATCAATTTCATCATCCAAATCTGATTTTTAGCTCTGTAATATACCTAGTGTATATTATAACATTCTTTCAAACCTTCCTTAACTTTAACAACAAGAGACTAGCATTTTCATCAAACTTTTCTTTAGTCTCACAAGACTAGTTTGGGATTAGTCAACAACCCTGACTTGAAATAATCATAACTTTGTACATGTAATGAATAAAGCTATGAAACTGATATAGAATATTATTTAGAGTGTGTTCTACAATTCCTCCAAGTTTCACTACTTGGAACCTCTCAGAAAAGGAGTTATAGCAAAAATGGCATACCTTGCTGAATTCTGGCTTATTCTAGAGAGCGACCTTGTAGAGCGTTCCCCACACAAAATATTTGATGAATTGATATGAAACTATTAAAAAGAATAATACAGACTGTACCCTAACCAACACATTTTTTCTCACTGAATTTGAATCTTTTATGAAGAAGTTATGACATTTGTTCCCAAAACACCTGATTTTGACTAGTTTCAGGACTGGTCACAAACCCTATTTTCCACGGAGTGTAAATCCTAAAATACAACGAACCACAAGTGAAATGTTTAACCATAGATACTTGGATATGTTTTATCACTTTCATAGCAATTTTAGGATCTGAATCATTATATAAAAATAGTTATAGCAAAAATGGTGAGATGACCTGTAAATAACATACCTTAGAAAGCACCATCAAAAGAATTTATCCTTCCTTGCATTTCGGCCTTCTTTTCTCCACTTTCATTATAATTTTGGCTTAGATATCATTTGGTTACCTCATAAACATATAGATATTCAATATTCTCAAGTGTGTTTCAAATTAGAGAGCCTTTCCTCTTATTTATACTCTCCAAGTAGCTTCCTTAAAAATATCTTCTAGGTCACTTGACCCACTTTCCTTATTTTACGGTTGGGTCCACTTCTAATTTATCCATTAAATTTATTATTGAAATAATTTATTTTTTATTCACTTTGAATTATAATACATTCATCACTTCACTTTATTATTTACCTTTTAAAATCTCTTAAACCACTTTGATTACTTTGACCTTTGGGGCTTCTAGATGACAT
>JASDQU010012958.1:15923-27575 GCA_032191745.1 Picea mariana | reverse complement strand
CCCGTGCTTAAAGAACAATCCTAACTACCCAGCGATCAAGCTACCTAATGAAACCCTCGGTGATTTAAACAAACCGTCGCCTGCAATTTCGAAGATCGAGAAAACATCATGCATCCAATGTAGTGTGTGGATAGAGCGTTATTACACTGACGTTCCCTTATTACAGTCGAAGATCAAATCTTTAGAGAACCAAGTTACAGTGTTGTTGAGAGAAAGGGACAAGCTTCAAGCTAATGACAAAAAATAGAAAACCACTAGTTCGGTCGTCTTTAGGAATGTCGAATCGGCAACAACCTTCGTCAATTCCAAACTATCATAATCGAAGTTGTTTTCTGATTGTCCAGGTATGAATTTCAAATATGAGTTTTGCTTTGTGAGCTGGCCTGGATTATTATAACCGATTGAATTTGCTTCCAAATTAGCTCTATTCATTTTGATTTGAAATGATGTTGTTATAGTTTGAATGATTTTGTTATGAATCCTGTACAATAGATTCATTTTACTAAACTCAAATGTAACTATGTTTTGGCTATGCGATTTGGTCATGCCCAGTTTAGAAATTGATTGTTTTTGACTGGGTTTGATTCATTTTAGAATAATTCTGTTGATTTGAATTAACGAAATCAATGGGGTTTGCTTTCGCTTGGATTTTAAATTGCATTTGACCTGTACAGGAGATTTTTACGCTAAAATTAGAACACGGCTCTGTTTTGATTTGATACGATTTCATTGTGGTTGGATTCTATCGGATCTGATTTAGTTCTTATGATTTGATTTTGAAACGATTTCATGGGCTTGAATTGGTATGATCCTTTATATGTGTTATGCGTCATTATTAGTGACTGGGTTGATAAATACGATGTAATYTAATAAACTCAAAACAAACCTGTTGACTTCGATTTACCAGGAATGACTATGTTTTGTATTGAATTAATATTCTCGTTTGACTCTGGTTACATTCGATCTGTGTTGAAGATCTATTTGCTAAGATCGTGGAGCTGTGTTCATTCATAATGATTCTGTCAGCCTCAAACTTTTWTGATTCATTCCTGTTTGATTTGATTTGCAAGTGATCGTTGTGTGCCACGATTAGCATGATCATTTGTATTTGTTTAATATAGGTCTATCAGTTTGAAAAACAAYCCYGTTGATTTCGTTTGGATTCGACAATGATTTTATTGATGGATGAAGCAACTATTTGTGTCGATTTCAATTGGTTCATGAAAATAATTTCATTGCTGTCGAATTATATGAGAGATTATGTTTACCCTAATTGGTGATAACGAATTAAACAGAGTGCATCCATCTCTGTTATCATTTGGTTGAATACGATTTAGTTTGTTCAATTTGCATACAAGTGTTGATTTGAATGATGCTTTTAGCAATCAAATATTTTTCAATAGTTTGAATATATTTTTTAAGATTCGAATTGATTTTGAAATGATTCTGTGCAATTTAGACCAGCTACAGAATCGCAAGATTCTATAGCTAGTCTTAGAAATTAGATTTTTGTCAATTTTATTAATAAAATATCTTCTAATATTGTCTATTCTTGTCCTTGTTCAGGTACATACGAATTACCATGATCAATTGCGCATGTTTTAGCAGTTTGGGAGATACTTTGGATATGTTTTTATTTTAGGTTGTTAGTTTAGTCAAACTTGGGAGATTATCTCCAGATTTTCTGTAAACTGTTTTGATAATTCCCACAGGGATATTTTACCCTGTGGGAGGTCTTTAAATACTTATCATTTTTGTAATAAACCCATCATCTTCACTGTGGGAGAACCAGAGTATGGATTTATGATTCCGACTGAGACGAAAGTTGATGTCTTGTAACAGCTTTCGCTTTCAATATATCAAACTTTTGTTTCAAGTTTTATTCATATCATTTTGCAGTGGATTATAGACTACTTTAGCTATCGTAATCTATCGCAGGTTGATGTGAATTGATTAATGTGTTATCCATATCTGATCTCTCTTATTTAAAAGATATGACAATTACTTTGTTTTAGTTAATGAATCACAGATTTCTCTTCTTCGTTGATTGAATCATTTTCTACAAATCCTTGCACATAGATTTATCTAAGATGTGATGATTCGTAAATTATAAGATTGTTGTAACTTTTATGTCTTGTTTGTTCTGTTATTGATATTCAAAAGAGCATTGTTGCTTACTGTTTACTAGAGGCTTGCAGAGGATTAATGCAGGTTTCCCCCCATTCAATAGCTGAACTGGATTCATTACACATGACAAATTGGAAAGCGTTATCACAAGTTAGCTTATTAGTGTTATTTAAGTAGTTTACATAGATTAGATTTGTAGTTAGAGTTAGTGTTTTAGTTGTTTAGCTTAGATAGTTTTTCAGTTTATTTCTTTTTCATAAAATTATAAAAATAAAAAAAACAGTTTTGCTGTCTTAGGACAGTTTGCAATCGATTTTTGCAGGTTTTCTTCTAAATCTGTAATTTATAAATATTGTACATTTGTGATTAAGATTTGATTCAGTTGATAGTTGAATGTTATATTTCATAGAATTATTATAGTTTAGGTAGCGAATTGTATATATTAGTAGTTTAGATTTGTTTATTAGTTTGTTTTAATTATTTAGAATAGTTCATTTAGAGTAGTTTTCTTTTGTTTTCTCAGGACTTAGATCGGCTAACGGAGCCACTAAACTCGTCAGGGTGGGTTATCCCAAACGGCTTGGGTTATTTAGACAACCCCAGACCAGATCCACTCTTCCAGTTGGTGAGCGTTCAATTTCGCCCGTCAAAAAATGGCGCTAGAAGGAGGGCCTGGAATTAATTAATGGCACGAGACGGTCGTAAGACTCCTCCACCTCCTAATCGATCACCTATAGTGACAAGAATTCATTCGAACGATAACATGCCCCCTAAAACAGAAACCACATCAACCGACGATCCACAGATCACAGTTGAGCCAGTAACCCCAAATCCTACAGGTGGTGACATACAAGAGATTGTCCGCCAGTCTCTTATAAGAACACATAGTGACTTATCCAGTTTGAGGCAACCAAATCAACCTTTGGACCAACCTTTATATTTCTTTGATATCAGAGAACAACTCAGAGGCACTAACCTCACTGTGAACCCTACAGATCCAACCCTCACTCCTGTTGCAGGAGGATATAGTATACCTCTCTCACCACCTCCATCATCTCCTTCCTCTTCTTAAGGAGATTCCTCTGACGAAGGCAGTTCCCCTTCGCAGCCTTCCACACTCACTACACCAATGGCCAACCAGAACAATCCTGCTAGACCTTGGCTCGACCAGGATGTCGTTGCTGTACCTGGAGCTCAGCATCCCTTACCTAAACATCCAGAAAAATGGCTTCCCAAGTTTGACCCTGACTCTAAACAGATCGTCGAAGATCACATTAAATTTTTTATGTTAGCTATAAGACTCCGCAATGTCGAGCATGAAGACGTAGTCTATAGGTTTTTCCCCTATACCTTCGAGGGAAATGCCTCTACATGGTACTTTTCCCAACAAACTCATACCATCGTGTCTTGGGAAAAGTTTGAGTCATGATTTTTGGAAAATTTCAGAGACGGTAAGCCTCTGGAAGTCCTAGTCATTGAGCTTTCTAACTTAAGAATGAACCCAAAATAAAAAGTTAAAGACTTTAATCAAAGATTCTTAACACTTAAAAACCAAATCCCTGCGAATTCCATGCCTGCCGAGAATATCATAATAGCATACTATACTAAAGCTTTGCATCAGAGTATAGCTATTTGGGTTAAACGATCTAAGAAAGCCACGTTGTTAGAAGCCTTCGAGGAGGCCAGCCATATTGAAAAAGACATACTTAGTCTTAAAGACTCTACTAGAAACGAAACAGAGACTAGTTCATCTTCCAAAAAGAAGATCGAAATCCTCCCTAGACCTACTCAAAGTAAAACACAACCTGAAAGCTCTGATTTAGAAAACTTAACTAAAGTTGTTCAAAAAATGTCAAATCAAGTTATAGATTTGAAAAGGACAACCGAAGAATCTTCTTCAAGCAAAGGCCCTTACAAGCCCCCGTTCCGAAATCCTTTTCCTACCAACCGACCTAATCCAACCACCGAGGGCCTTAATCTAGAAAGTATGCAATACGCTCTTCAAACAATTCTAGAAGCCCAGGATAACTTCATGCCTCCTGAGATCCCTGAGGAGGTAGTTGAACAAGAGACAGTTCAAGAAGAGGACTCTTCTCCAAATATTTTTGGACACTTTCGGATAGCATATTTCAAGCTAACTTCGAGACAGTTCATCCCTATAATACTAGGAGAAAGACAACAAACAAACCTTCTACCGAAAACACTATGACTTCGCATCCAAAGCAATCTAAACCAGCTGAGACTAAATAGAGTCATCTGAACCCCAACTTAGATTATGATGTAGTTGAAGATCTTAAAAAGTTAAGGGCTAACATTTCTGTTTATGAGTTACTGAAGTTTCCATCTTTGTTACAAAAAATGTTGCAAAACATCGCAGAGAATGGTAAAAATAGTAATTCAAATAAGGTTGTTCAGAACAAAGTTCCTCAGAAGACTTCCACAAAGAATAATCCTAATCCTCAAGATAAAGGAAGCCTTCCTGTAAATATTGTAAATAATGTAGATAAAGTAGCTTTAGAAACTACGAGTAAAAAGCCACAAACTACCACCCTTAGCACTCGCACAAATGTACCTCCATTTTTGTTAACTTTTGAAATCTTTAACAGAAATGTGCACAATTGTATGGTAGACTCAGGAGCGTCATCTAATGTGATGTCATGGCCTGTGTGCCAAAACATTAACGCTGAAGTTGAACCCTCCACCTTAAAAATCATACAACTTGATCGGACCAATGTTAAGGTCATAGGCGAACTAAAGAATGTGCTTATAAGATTATCGTCTAACCCAATGTTCATCAAATTATTGATATTATTATTGTGGATATTCCATAAGTGTATGGTCTGTTTTTAAGCAGGGACTGGTCGAAGCAGCTACACGGCTATTTCGCGACAGACTGGTCTCACCTATGGCTTCCAGAGAACGGCAATCCCAACAAGATAAAGGTAAATCGTGAACGCTACCTTAAGTTCACGGTCATAGATTTGAACGATCCCAACGAACCATTTACACCTTCTGCTGATTCACCCAAAGTACAAGAGATGGATACCTTTTTCGGCAATTTCATGGCTGAGACTTCAGCTATCACCAATCCAGAACAACAGTCCGAAATTGTAGCATATGTGTAGCCAACAGTTTCTACGCAACGATCTCATGCACCCGATGAAAATCAAATTTGGTCTCTTTATTTTGATGGGTCAAAGTCCAAAGAAGGAGTTGGCACAGGTTGCGTTATTATCGATCCGACAGGTAACAAAACATTGATTGCATGTAGGTTAGAATTTGAATGTACTAATAACACTGGAGAATATGAGGCTTTACTGCAAGGTCTCATAAAATCTTTAGATATGAACATTCAAAACCTGACTATCTTTGGCGATTTTGAAATCATGGTTAGACAGGTAAGAGATTCTATCCACTGCCTGTCTCCGCATCTTAAAAGCTACCAATCCGAGGTATGGAATTTAATGAATAAATTTTATGCTTTCAATATAAATTCTATTCCTAGATTGAATAACTCTGAAGCTAATCTATTAGCTAACGTAGCTTCTAAACTCTTCTCTACAGAAGGCTTGTCCCCAGACGCATTCTCTGTCGAGTTGTTGTTCAGACCATCAGTTCCCGACAAAATCACGAACTGGAGAGTCTTTGACGACGACCAGCAGATTATTAGCTTCCTACACATGGAAGAAACCTTTCAAGGCGTGGTGATAGACGAATGCACTCACGATGACAATTTGCGCAATTTCATAGTAATACCAGATCCGAGAACTCCTGAATCATCATCAGACATGGTAAATTTGATCCCTAAATCTGTAGTTAGATTAGAGAAATTTTACGATCTGCAAGATAAATTCAAAAAATCGGTCAACTGTAAAACCAATAGTTCCTCATTATCATATGAAAAAGTAAACTTAGGGACTAAGGACAATCCACAGTGCATTAATTTAGGGATAGGATGTTCTGAACAAGAAAAAGCTGCATTTATTAAATTGTTCAAAGAATTTAAAGATGTCTTTGCATGGACGTATGATGACCTTAAAACTTTCGATCCCAACATCATACAACATGTCATTCCTATGAAACCCCAAACCTCTCCCTTTCAACAGAAATTGAAAAAAATGCACCCTAAGCTCGAACCGACCGTTAAAAAAGAATTGAATAAGATCCTAAATGCTAAGATTATTTTCCCTGTTAGGCACACTCAATGGGTTTCTAACCTTGTCCTTGTCCGGAAGAAAAGTGGGGAAATCCGACTTTGCGTCGATTTTTGAAACCTTAATAGAGCGTCTGATAAAGACAACTATCCTGTCCCACCCATGGAACAGATCCTTCAACAAGTATCTGGTTCTGAGAGGCTATCCTTATTGGATGGTTTCTCGGGGTATAACCAAGTCCTAATGTCTCCACCAAACCAACTTAAAACTACCTTCCGCACCCCATGGGGTACCTATGCTTATAGAAAAATGCCCTTTGTATTGATTAATGCTGGTTCCACTTTCCAGAGAGCGATGGATATCGCTTTCCGAGGCTTAATCAATCAATCTGTCGTATTTTACTTTGATGATGTGACTATATTTTATAAAAACAAAACCGATCATCTAGCTCATTTACGAACCGTTCTACAACGATGTCGTAAATACAACATTTCCTTGAATGCTAAAAAATCCATTTTTGTTGTAGAATAGGGTAAACTCTTGGGATTTATTGTTTCAAGCGAAGGGATGATTATCGACCTCGAGAGGACTCAAGTCATCTCGAAACTTCCCCCTCCTACATCCAAAAAATCTATGCGGTCTTTCTTATGCCAGATAAACTTTGTCCGGAGATTCGTCCCCAGTTTCTCTGAAATGGTCAGACCTTTACAGAATCTAATTAAGAAAGACACCCAATGTCATTGGGGACCCTTAGAAAATCAAGCTTTTAATGCAATAAATAAGGCCATAATAGACACTCCTTCTCTCATGAGCCCCAACTTTTCTCAAGACTTTACACTCTACACTTTTGCTTCTGACCATTCCTATGCCACCGTCCTAACTCAAAAGAACGTCGAGAACAATGAAGTACCCATTTCCTTTATGAGCTCTGCTTTCAAAGGTGCTGAACTTAATTATCCAGTGGTAGATCAGCAAGCCTACGTTGTTTTTAAAGCAGTCAAGCATTTCTGGTCTCATCTTTTGAAATCGAGGATGAAAGTTATTGTACCTTACCCAGTCGTCAGGAATCTGTTAGTGCAGAAGGAACTAGGAGAAAAGAGGGCTAACTGGGTCACCTCCTTGCAGGAGTACGACATAGAAATTACCCCAACATAGATAGTGAGAGGCCAAGGGTTATGCAAGTTAGTTGCTGATTCAGCAACATGACAGCAAGAATAAAACGAAATGTCAAACCTAGGACAACACGATCAAAATGCAATCTGCTGTGCACAAAACTCTGTCAGTCCTTGGTACGATGATATAAGATTCTGTCTTGAACATGGGTCAGCCCCCCATCACCTGGATCCCACTAAAAGAAGAGCGTTGAGATTAAAGTCTGCCTCCTTTCATTTGATTAATGGTATCCTGTTTCGTCAAAATTTTGATGGTGTACTGATGCGTTGTCTTGAGAAAGACGAAGTAGAAAAAGTCTTACTAGAGCTACATGCAGGAGAAGCTGGTGGTCATTTTGGTGGTGACACCACTGCTCATAAGGTTTTGAGAGCCGGTTATTACTGGCCTACGCTTTTTAGAGACGCCCATGCCTTGTGTCGTAAGTGTATTATTTGTCAAAAAGCATCAGGGCGGTTACAGAAACCAGCCTTTCCTTTGTAGCCCGTTTTAGTAGACTCTCCTTTTCAGTAGTGGGGCCTTGATATCATAAGTCCAATCAACCCACCATCCTCACAACAACATAATTTTATCATAACAGCCATAGATTACTTTACCCAATGGTCTGAAGCTACCGCTTTAAGAACTATAAATACCAGTCAGGTAATTGCCTTTCTAAATTCGAATATTATCACTCATTTTGGTATCCCTGATTGTTTGGTATTCGACAACGCTTCTTATTTTTTGTCTCTTGAGATGAGGGAGTTATCTTTGGAAAAAGGAATTAAATTGAAGTATTCTGCTAGCTATTACCCCTAGGGTAACGGATTGGCAGAATCAACAAATAAGAACTTGATTAAAATCATTAAGAGAACGGTGGATGAAAATTACAAAAACTGGCACAATGCACTGTTAAACGTGCTTTGAGCTGATAGGGTAACATCGAAATCTACTGTAGGTAACTCCTCCTTTTTTCTCGTTTATGGTAGAGAAGCAATTCTGCCACCACACATTCTTCTTCCTTCACTTCAGCTATCGTAGAAAATTCAAGAAGAAGACTGTCCCTCTTTAGAAAACTAAATTAACGCTTTGATGAAGCTAGAAGAGCTAAGAGCCCAAGATAAACGTAAGTTAGATCAGCATCAACTAGTAGTTAAAAGTTGGTTCGATTCTAACTCTGCCTCTGATAGGAACTTCGAAGTAGGTGACCTCATTTTAAAATGGGATAAACTGCATGAGGGAAAGGGAGAGCACACGAAATTTCAAAACTTATGGCTTGGACCGTTTTTAATTGCTGAGAAGTTAGGTCCTAGCTCTTTCCGATTGCAGAATCTAGAAGGACAGCCTGACACCTATCCAGTGAATGGCCAAGCCTTGAAAATATGCWTTGCTTGATAACAACCTTTGTATATTATGTACATATTTTTCTTTGGTTTKCTTTTCTTTTTTTGTTTTGGTTTGGATTTCTCCTTTGCGTTTATCAGTTTATGTTTTTGGAAATACACATACCTGCATGCTGAACTATTCGGACAAAGAAAACARAAAATTCCTTCACAAAATGACTGCTAAGAAAATCGTATAAACATCAATTGTATACTTCTAAAACTTACATCTGTGTTGGCAAAAAACTGTTGTTTGAAAGAAGTTAACTGGTTTCAATCTCTGAGTAAAGMTTTTCATGATCATCTATTATCTTTTTACGCTGTCCCTATTCCTTAAAGGAATGARTCAGAAGATGTCTCCCCACCTGAGAAAGTTGGTTCTGTAAATGAAACATCTCTAGATCTTAATAAAGGACAGTTCTAAAATAAAATTCTGATGAGGTCTGAAAAAAATATGTTAAAATATCATAATTTTCAGCGTCACCCCGCTCGACTATATATTGTTAAAAAACAAAGTAAATCATTAATAGAGTTGTGGGAAGTTCTTGTAAACCCGTCGGGATGCTGAACAGGTCTGCTGGCAGCGGGTAAATGCATGCATGACACCAAGACAATTTCGCCGAGGTACTAAACAGGCCTGCTGGCAATGAAGCAATATCAGGTATATGAAAATTTCGCAAAGATGAAACCTCTTGACCTTAATCTGTCCTTTATTCTGATCTAGAACTTATTGGTAGGATACGGATATCCGAGTGGGTTAAATGGCAACCCTGTCGAGGCTATGGACGCCTGCTGGCAGCAGTGGCTTTGTCAACAGTATTTAAGATTTTATCTTTAATATCATGGCTCGCTTGTCTTAAGACTATTATCAGTTTTCATCCTTTAAACACTGCTGGAATATTTGGTTAATGATGATGTTTACACGATTTTCTGGTTGTTGTTTTCGAGTTAGAATTTTTCTCATTACCCCAATCTAAATTTGTTCTTTTGGCAGAGATAACTGCTTCTACCAGTGTGTCACCATTGTTGGCAACCAATTCACATTTTTCTACTATCCTTATAAGCTGCCTACACCAGTACTTTGCAAACCTTGATTTTCGTCGCATTTCTCTAATAAAATGACACTATTATTTTTGCACTATTTGCACATTTATCTTCATTCATGTTTTCATGACTGCAAGCGTAAAAACTTGGTTTTTGAAGTCACATTAAAATCGTCACTAGATTGTTGTAATCATTCTTGACGATATGCCCATTGCATTTCCAATTTACTTATCGTTATACAGTTGGTAAGACCCATTGATTTCTACTCATTTTGCATTCTTTGATTGATTATATAATTTCGCTTTATTAGTGATGCATTGGTGATTTGATTTATATGCTCTTTGATCGATTCACTTGACACATTGGTTTCATGAAAAGACATTTGTATTGTGGTAAAACCCTTGGTATAAATCGTTTCATACAACACATCATCCATATAATCAAACCCTTGAAGTGATTTCGATTTATTGTTTTGGTTTTAAAACTATGGTAAAACTATTGCTCGTGCAAATTTTTGGTCCACTTACCATAGATTTCATTGGTTGATTGAATGGCATAATTGTTAACCTATACAATAGTGGGTTGAATAGTTATTTGCGCTGGCGGTTGTACTGTAGATATGATTGTTTTGCATGTAATGAACTAGCTCCACCACCTTCACATGATATGTCATTAATGTCTTCCCCCTATCCCTGTTTCACATTTGCTAGTTTCGGGTAAGTCTGTGAGTGTTCTACCCCTGCGTATGCTGTGTTCAAACCCTGGCCTGTTCACATCGCTCACTGTGTGCTCCTCTCTATGGCACCGGTGGTGCGAATAGAGCCAAATGGTAGTCAAGCCTTGTTACTGTTCGATGATGCCCGAAAGGATTTAGAGGACAGTGGTTGGCTCACATTTATACAGAGGTTCGAGGGCTTCAACCTTACCATTGCACAATAATTCACCCTCACCTTTGATGGGTGTAGGGCTAAGGTAGGTGACATTCAGCTTGAACTCAATGAAGAATTCATAAGCTCTACTACAGCATTGGCAGCCACAAGCCAGCGATGGCTTAAAAACTCCAAAGTTGATGAGGTGTCGTGGCCATTGCTATTCATAGCATGAAAGGTTACATCCTGTGAAAAAGGTATGCCTATTTCCACACTTAAACACAGGTGGCACGATCTTTTGATAATGGTTAAACAATTTGTGACCTGTGAAGGTCGGTATGGATTGGTTTTCTTTATCACCTTCGACTGTTAATGAATTTCATGGGCTATCCATTGAACATGCCATTTTACTTCTTACGTAGTCTTTACAAAATGGATAAGAGGTTCAAACGCGAGAAGTTTGATAGCAGCTTGTTTCACCATGGATTAATTAGACTCATCGTCATCCACCATTTAAACCTTCACGGCGATAATTGGCAAGCCTTTCTATCCAGAAATGGCTTTGTTGATTCAGAGTCTGTCCAAATCGACAAGTCTTTGGTCAGTGAGACTATGGTCGGGCCACTCGTGCCTTTCCATGTCCTTCTACCCCCTGCCAAACCCTCTGTTAGCCCTGATATCAACCTACCCGACAACATAATAGACAAGACTAAGGATGTAAAGAAGCCTGTGAATAAGAAAGTCAAGGGTAACCCTATTGTTGACAGCAAGGGTAAAAAGAATGCTCGATTGATATCGAGACTTGCCCAGAATAAACCTAATCCAAATGTCGACCAAAAGCCCATAGTTCTCAGCGAGGACTCGAACTCCGATATCGAGCATTTCCTAGCAGAAGAGTATCCCTATTCCCACGGCCTATGCTCCAAG
>JASDQU010012958.1:3004-15479 GCA_032191745.1 Picea mariana | reverse complement strand
AAACTAGCTCTGTTCATTTTGATTCGAAATGATGCTATTATAGTTTGAATGATTTTGTTATGAATCCTGTACAGTAGATTCATTTTACTAAACTCAAATGTAACTATGTTTTGGCTATGCGATTTGGTCGTGCCCAGTTTAGCAATTGATTGTTTCTGACTGGGTTTGATTCGTTTTAGAATAATTCTGTTGGTTTGAATTAACGAAATCAATGGGGTTTGCTTTCACTTGAATTTTAAATTGCATCTGACCTGTACAAGAGATTTTTATGCTAAAATTAGAACACGGTTCTGTTTTGATTTGATATGATTTCGTTGTGGTTGGATTCTATCGACTCTGATTTAGTTCTTATGATTTGATTTTGAAACGATTTCATGGGATTGAATTGGTATGAACCTTTATATGTGTTATGCATAATTATTAGTGATTGGGTTGATAAATACGATGTAATCTAATAAACTCAAAACAACCCTGTTGACTTCGATTTACCAGGAATGACTCTATTTTGTATTGAATTAATATTCTCATTTGACTCTGGTTACATTCGATCTGTGTTGAAGATCTATTTGCTAAGATCGTGGAGCTGTGTTCATTCATAACGATTTTTTCAGCCTCAAACCATTTCGATTCGTTCCTGTTTGATTTGATTTGCAAGTGATCGTTGTGTGCCACGATTAGCATGATCGTTTGTATTTGTTTAATATAGTTCTATCAGTTTGAAAAATGATCCTGTTGATTTCGTTTGGATTCGACAATGATTTTGATGATGGCTGAAGCAACTATTTGTGTCCATTTCAATTGGCTCATGGAAATAATTTCATTGCTGTTGAATTATATGAGAGATTATGTTTTCCCGAATTGGTGATAACGAATTAAACAAAGTGCATCCATCTCTGTTATCATTTGGTTGAATATGATTTAGTTTGTTCAATTTCATACAAGTGTCAATTTGAATGATGCCTTTAGCAATCAAATATTTTTCAATAGTTTGAATATATTTTTTAAGATTCGAATTGATTTTGAAATGATTCTGTGCAATTTAGACCAGGTACAAAATCGCAAGATTCTGTAGCTAGTCTTAGAAATTAGATTTTTGTCAATTTTATTAATAAAATATCTTCTAATATTGTCTATTCTTGTCCTTTTTTAGGTACATATGAATTACCATGATCAATTGGGCATGTTTTAGTAGTTTGAGAGATACTTTGGATATGTTTTTATTTTAGGTTGTTAGTTTAGTCAAACTTGGGAGATTATCTCCAGATTTTCTGTAAACKGTTTTGATAATTCCCACAGGGATGTTTTACCCTGTGGGAGGTCTTTAAATACTTATCATTTTTGTAATAAACCCATCATCTTCACTGTGGGAGAACCAACGTATGGATTTATGATTCCGACTGAGACGAAAGTTGATGTCTTGTAACARCTTTCTCTTTCAATATATCAAACTTTTGTTTCAAGTTTTATTCATATCATTTTGCAGTGGATTATAGACTACTTTAGCTATTGTAATCTATCGCAGGTTGATGTGACTTGATTAATGTGTTATCCATATCTGATCTCTCTTATTTAAAAGATACGGCAATTACTTTGTTTTAGTTAATGAATCACATATTTCTCTTCTTCGTTAATTGAATCATTTTCTACAAATTCTTGCACATAGATTTATCTAAGATGTGATGATTCGTAAATTATAATATTGTTGTAACTTTTATGTCTTGTTTGTTCTGTTATTGATATTCAAAAGAGCACTGTTGCTTACTGTTTACTAGAGGCTTGCAGAGGATTAATGCAGGTTTCCCCCCATTCAATAGCTGAACTGGATTCATTACACAGGATAAATTGGAAAGCGTTATCACAAGTTAGCTTATTAGTGTTATTTAAGTAGTTTAGATAGATTAGATTTGTAGTTAGAGTTAGTGTTTTAGTTGTTTAGATTAGATAGTTTTTCAGTTTATTTCTTTTTCATAAAATTATAAAAATAAAAAAAACAGTTTCGTTGTCTTAGGACAGTTTGCAATCAATTTTTGCAAGTTTTCTTCTAAATCTGTAATTTATAAATATTGTACATTTGTGATTAAGATTTGATTCAATTGATAGTTGAATGTTATATTTCATAGAATTATTATAGTTTAGGTAGTGAATTGTATATATTAGTAGTTTAGATTTGTTTATTAGTTTGTTTTAATTATTTAGATTAGTTCATTTAGAGTAGTTTTCTTTTGTTTTCTTAGGACTTAGATCGGCTTACGGAGCTGCTAAACCTGTCAGGGTGGGTTATCCCAAATGGCTTGGGTTATTTAGACAACCCCAAACTGGATCCGCTCTTCCAGTTGGCGAGCGTTCAATTTCGCCCATCAACATAAGTGTAGAAAATCTCTTTTATATTTCTTCTCTCAACGTGTGAATGCATCTCTATCTGAGTATTCTTTTGCTTCCCATTATATTCTATATTAGCTTTGAACTATTTCATTTCCATTGAAAGAAAAAAAGAATTAAAGGAATTGTATTTCATCTCATTTTCGTATTAACATCAAAGGAAGAAATTCATGCATTCTAGATCATTAGAAGTAGAGTTGTAGTTGAAAACATTAAAGAACTTAGCATCTATTGGTTTTGAAACTTAAAGGAATATTCTTTCGATAATTTGGAAAACATTTGGATTCTTCATTAAATGAAAAGAAAAAATTCATTGAGTGTTGCATAATGTTTAATAATATTTGGAATAAAAATCAAACCTCTTCTCCCTCCTATAAGTAGGATTCATTGAAAGAAATTGTGCATTTCATTTTCCTACTGCGTGGTTTTTAGAGTTAGGTCAAAACATCATTAGTTTCATCTCCATACACCCTTGAGTAAGGAACATATATAAAGAATCAAGCATGCACAATTAAAATAAACTATACTTTTTGTTTATGGAACACCAACAGGAGTTCAGGGATTAGGATCTTTGGACTAGGAAAGTGAGTGAATTGTCCAAGAACACTAGTGAGTGTTGAAATCCAAGTAGTAAAAACTGGTGTTTTTCGAGAGAGATCCTCTTACATGGGAGTTAATCATGAGGTCAAGAGAAGAGATGACTTGATATCTTCCCTCATTCATTTTCCTAGTGGGACTTTATCAAGTTTGGATCTTTCAAGAGTGGCAAGTCCTTGGGGTGACACCACTTTTTCTTATTATTTGGGTCATGGATTTTTTTCCACCATTCCCAATTCCATTTTCTTAGTCTTGACTGTCGAATGGTTACCCACCTGACCTTCCGTTGTGAAATTGGTAAACATGGTTTACTTTTCTAGGATTCTACACACGTGACTACAAGGGAGGTTAATTCTTCAGAAGGTTCCTTGTAGTACCTGAAGTATATGTCATATCATGCTTTCAATACGTCTCGAGGGAGGCCCCATGAAATGAGGGTTAATTGCACCAGGAAGGGTTGTAAGTGGATATTGGGGTAACTACTTCTCATCTATTCATTTACAACTTGATATCCCATCCTCGAAAGACTCTGCTATATATTGTTTTCTTGGTTGATTACCTTTATATTTATTAAGGGTGTGTTCTCTCGTTACTTGTATTTGGCCCTAGGATTATTTTTTTTAACTCTAGATAACAACGGTCTTTATAGGTATCGTAGGATGCAAAGGTTATGAACCCTTACCTCCTCATTCACTAGAAGATCATTCCCACAAAGGAATAATAAATGAAGAAGTTGTCTCCGAGACAAGGAGCGTATCTTCTCCCTTACCTAAACAATTTACAGAAGGGGACATAGGTTTTAAGGAAGGTTTTGTTCCTGGAAACCCACCTTTAACTGACCCTTTTGGCCCAATCATTCTACATATACCTTCTTTGGGATATTTTGAATCTGATCTACAATATTTTTATGTTTAAAGATTAATTGTTGATTGATTGTTGAGATATTAATTGTTGATTAATTGTTGAAATATTAATATTTTATTAATTGTTGAAAGATTGGTTGTCATTGAATTGTTGAAAGATTGGTTTTCATTAATGTCAACCCTTGACAACGAATTTAACAAGTTTCATTTCAAGGTAAAGGAGTTGTAAACAAAATTTAACAAGTTGCATGTCAATTGCATGTTCAAGTAATTGTAAACAAAAGTTAACAAGTTTCATGTCAAAGTAAAGTAGTTGTAAACAAAAGTTAACAAGTTGCATGTCAGTTGTATGTTAAAGTAACTATAAACAGAAGTTAACAAGTTACATGTCAAGGTAAAGGAGATATAAAAAAATTTAACATGTTTCATGTCAATTTCATGAGATCCTCATTAAAACGTAGAGAAGAGTCAATTGAGTATCACTTCTGGTGAATACTAATTGGCAGATTTGAGGCAGTGAGAGGAGGTCATTGGAGACCAGTGAGGGAAAAAGTTTACAGGATATGAGCATATGGAGAAAGAGATATAGATCCAGGTCCTTTGTGTAAATCTGTGGGTTTTAAGAGGAAAATCGTGGACATCCATGGGCTGCAGTGAGGAAAAGAGCAGGCATCCGCTAGCAAAAAGTGTAAGGGTCATGTACTTGTGAAGAAATGTTGTTGAAGATCAGAGATCTAAAACTCAAGTCATCTATAGGTTGAAGGTATGTATTCTTGTGTATGTTAGGGTGTGTATTTTTAAGAAATTAGGAACATATATGTCTTAGTGATTCATAATAATTTGATTTTTAGATCTCTCTTGTGGATATTGGTATGAGGTATGTGTGGTTGCATTATTGATGAGATATCGAAATTAGTAGCAACAAAAGAAGTATTAGAAAAAGAAGTAGAAGCAAGTTATCAGTTATAGCGATAGAGGTAGTGACAAATTGATCTACATTTATATTTTAGGGTGGTTGGATGGGGCAAGCAAAGGGGGTTGTATCCTTCTTTCGGTTGGAGTCGGTAAATTAGAAAGTTAGAGCTTCCTTCAATTTGCAACCTGTAAATAGGGTGTTGGATCCTCCTTCCAGTTGTAGTTGGAGAAATAGGAGGTTGGTGCTTCCAATCAATGTACTCTTTGATAAATAATAAAAGCATTCCATGGTTTTCTCCTGCATTGGGTTTCCACGTAAAATTATGGTGTACTGCATTTATGTGATGTTTATGCATTCAATTATAGTGTTGATGGTGTATTGAATTCTCATGATATTTATTGGAGGTTTTATATTGTGATTAAAGGTACTAATTTTTCTCATATTGATTCACCCCCGCTCTCAGTATTCCAACAATTGGTTTCATAGCAAGTCCTTCAGGAAGAATTCTAACCACTAGAAGGAGATCATGGAATACACTAAGATTGGAGCACTAGTGTTTGATGGTCAAAACTATACCTTTTGGAATAAAATAATGAAAACCTTTTTACAGGCACATGGATTTGATGTTTGTCAATCAATAGTATATGGGTATACAACACTAGCCACTACCCCAACTGATAGAGATGGAAATAATCTTAGGGAAAACAAATCAAAGGCTAAAGGCACTATTCTGAGCAGTCTAGTTGATTCAATATTTTTCAAGGTTATGCATTGTGATAGTGCAAAGGATATTTAGGATAAAATTCTAAATATTTATGAAGGGGATGCCAAGGTTAAGGGAGCTAAGCTTCAATTATCATAGCTAAGTTTGAACATATGAAGATGAAGGAAGATGAGGACATTGCAACCTACCTTCTGCGAGATGACTAAATAGTTAACATTATTAAGGGATTGGGAATAGAATTTGATGAATCAGTGATTGGTAAAAATATATTTAGGTCTCTTCCTATGATATTTGATCCTAAAACATCAACCATCGAAGAAAGAGCAGATCATGGTAAATTGAGCATGGATGAGATACATGGAATATTTACATCTTATCAAATGAGAATAGAACAAGAGAACCCATAAATAAAGGAAGCATATTTAAAGGAATCCAAGAAAAATTAAAAAAAAGGTTGCAGTTGTAGTGAGGTATCAGACGAATATGAGAAGATGGATAATTTTGTAAGGAAATTACAAAAAGGAACCAACAAGTATAAAGGTATGCTTCCAATGAAATGTTTTAATTGTGGTGGTATTGGTCATTTTTCTTCTAAACTTACTCATAAGAATAAATATAGTGATGAAGAAGAATCTTCAAAAAGGGAAAAGAAATTTCAAAAGGGAAACAAGAGAAGAAACAAAAGGAAATTATTCAAGAAAAAGTTTCTACTCAAAGGAGGACAATTCCTCATCAGACAAGGAGGATAATGATAGTGACAATGATTTAGAATGAGTACTCTTCATGGAAACAGAAGATGATTCTGAATAATAAGGTGAAGTCGATATCACAGTAGAGATAATTAGTGCATTAGAAGAACTTGGGAAAGAAAGAAAAACAAGTCACTCAAGGCAGAGTTAAAAATGAAAGAGGGATCTCATAATTCCAACTGTGAAGAAATCAAGCAGATGATCATCAGTCTAAAAATTCAAATAGAAGAAGAAAGAAGAATTGAGGAAATACTTATAAGTCAGTTAGAAGAAAATGAGAAAATGATTGGAAACTTGGAAGAAGAAATAGTCTCTTTAAGGAAAGATATTTAGAAGAAAGATATGTAGTAGAAGAGAACTAGAATATTGAATCAAATCATCAGCAGCCAAAGACCATCAAATGATATATCCGGACTAGGATACAATCAAGTATAGAATGAGAAAGGATCGAGCTCCAAGACAGCAAAACAAGAAGTATAACAAATAAGCTATGCATATATTGTCAGAGATTATGTCAAGAAGGAAGAATGCAAGCCCCAAAGAAGAACATTCCAAAAATAAACAAGACTCGAGAATATGAATTCAAAAGGAGTGCATCTCAAAGAAGATCATCTACTCCCATGTATCAAAGATTCTTTTATGTTCATTGTTTTAATTGTGCTAATTTTGGACATAAAGTTGTAAATTGTAGAGCCTATGCCAAGAACATAAGAAAATATGCAAGGTACTTAAATAATAATTATCCCATAATATATTATGAAGCATACAATAGAAACCAAAATAGTTTTGGCTCATTGAGAAATGAAGTAGAGTGCTACAAATGTAACAATTTTGGACACATAGAGAAGAATTGTATATTGAATATTCCACCTAGGGAACCAAAGAAGAACATTAATAATCATATATTGAAACCACAGAGATATGGAAAATAAAGAAGGATCAATGATTTCTTGCTATACAAGCCCAACATAGAAATATTGATTGGTATGTTGACAATGGTTGTTCAAAGAATATGGCAGGTGACAAGAACAAGTTTATAAATCTGAATAAAGAAAGATATGGTTATGTGGCTCTTTCCAATATTGAATGTTACAAATTCCACAATTATGGTCATATAGCTCAAAATTGAAGAAGTTTGATAGATCCTTCCATGAAGGAAAAAAATGATGGTGAATATGAGAAACTTTGGAGAAGAAAAGAAAACCAAGAAGATCAGATGAATGAATAACATGTTCCATATATCATATTCACAAGGCTTGCATTAGTGCAAGATCATGATGAAACTATAGGCAGATAAGAAAATTTCAGAAGTTAGAAAGATGATAAATCCATAGGAAAAGTAGAAGATGTCAAAACTCAGGAAGATGATGAATCTACAAATGATGAGGAAGATTACTCAACATTAGGGGGAACTCCTCCATTTTTATGATCCATATGACTTGGGGACTCCCTGTAAATATGAATATTGAAAGATGGGATTCTATGCAATAGATATACATATTAGATAACCATCCTTCAAGAAGTTTGAAGTGTTTGCATATTTTGGACATTCAGTTTCAGAGTGATTTGATGATAGAAGTACATAGAAACAATTTGATTGTTTGGAAAGAAAAATTCAGACCACATTCATATGTATGTATTCGTTGGTAGTTACAGAGGTATGAGTTCATGATTTTGCAAAGGTTCATTCCACACATGCATTCAGGAAGATATATATTGTAGTATTCTAGATATAAAATAATATGCAGAACATAAATATTTTAGCTAGAAATTGAATAAAAACAATGATATAACCAAAGAAATACGTGAATAATACCTAAATAAAACCATAAAGAGCACCTTGATTAATGATAGAAATGTTTACTTGCATCTTCGTGGAGGAAACCTCCAGTAGATCAGAGCTCTATTACGATCATATCCAAGACAATTCTCATACCCTCCACTCCTATTTATACTAAATATGTCTATCCAAAAGAACAATCTAGAGGAGGATCCTTCTAGAACCAAAAGCTTCTATTAGGTATTCTTACATTTGACTTATTCTTCCTTATTTATAGGCCTTATTAATATTGGCATTTATTACATGGAAATATATTATTCTACCTAAGTGAAGGGTTAGGGAGGTTAGGTCCCTAACATGTCCTCTCCCTTAAAAGAATCCTTGTCCTCAAGGATTGAGATGAGGAAATTGTTGCAGAATGGTACTTTGTTCCCAAGTGGAATCTGCTGGAGTTGTATCTGTCCACTGGACTAACACTTCCTTGATGGTGTACTGATGTAGACGACACTCACACTGGTCCAAAACTATTTTTGGTTACAACCAGATGGAGCCTTCTTCATAAAACTCGGGAAGGCTGGTTTGAGTTTGGCACTTAGTTCCAATCACCTTCTTTAAGAAGGAGACATGAAAAACATGATGGAGCTTAGAATGAATGGGAAACAATAATTGATAGGCCATGTTTCCCACACACTTGAGAATGGTATAAGGACCATAAAATTTGGGTGTCAGTTTCTGACAATGGTCATCCTTAAGGGAATTTTTCTTATAAGGTTGTGTTCGAAGAAAAACCTGGTCTCCTTTAGAAAATTGACGTTCATAGCGACCTTGATCTACCTGTTGCTTCATGTGATTCTGGGCCATGACCAAATTCTCTTTGAGGGTATAGAAATAGCCTCTCAAACTATAAGCATTTGGTCAACCTCCTGGACCTTCGAGACACTTGGTAGGTGTGAGATAACTGAAGGTGGATTTTTTCCATATACTTCTTCAAAAGGAGTCATGTAGGTAGTTTTATGGTAAGAAGTGTTGTACCACCATTCATCTAGTGGTAACCATTGAGCCCAATCATTTTTCCTTTCTGATGCAAAACACCTCAAATATGTTTCCAAACACTTGTTGACAACTTCAGTTTGACCATCAGTCCGGGGATAATAAGTTGTGTTGAGATGTAATTGGGTTCCCTGTAGCGTGAACAATTCTTGCTAAAAAATTATTGGTGAAAGTGGGGTCTCAATCAGAAACAATAGAATGAGGCATGCCATGAAGCTTGAAGACCTGATCCATAAAAAGTTGGGACACGGTGGAGGTGTTAAATGGGTTTTGAAGAGCACAGAAATGAGCATACTTGGAAAGACGATCAACGACCACTGTGATGACTGATTTATTGACTAATTTAGGTAAGCCCACAATAAAATCCATAGATATATCCCTCAAAATAGTAGGTGGAATCGGAAGAGGTTATAGTGTGTTAGTAGCTTTGACTATTTCACTCTTTTTACATTGAAAAAAATCACATTCTACCACAAAATTGTGAACATTTTGTTTCACACCATCCCAGAAAAAAGAATGTTTGACCCAGTCATAGGTTTTGGTAAACCCTAAGTGCCTAGCTGTGGGTGTAGCATGAAGCTCATGAGTTACCATGGATTTAAGTTGTGACTATTTACTTAAATGAAAATGATCTTTAGAGAGAAGCTCATCATTATGCCAAGAGTACCCTAGGGGAACTAGAGAATTAGCCTCCAATTGTTGGATCAGACGCAGAATTTTGGGATCTTGTAGGCATTCTTGGCGAATAACTTGGAGCCAATCTAGTACAATCAAGGAGAAGGGAAAAAGGAACCCTTCATATTCTTATTTTCTTGAAAGTGAATCAAAAACCATATTGTCTTTTCCTTTCTTGTAAATGATCTCATAATCATATCCAAAGAGCTTAGTCACCCATTTTTGTTTCTCATGGGAGGAAGGGTGTTGTTCCAAAAAATACTTGAGGCTTTGATGATATGTCTTAATTTGGAAGCGATGCCCCAATATATAAGGGAGACAAAGATCCAATGCATGTAGAATAGCCAACATTTACTTTGCATAGATTGATTTTCCGAAATTTTTCTCTGAAAATTGTTTGTTGGTAAAGGAAAAAGGCCGACCATCTTGCATGAGGACTGCTCCAATTCCTCTCCCAGAAGCATCAAATTCTAGGACAAAGGTCTTTGTCAAATCAGGAATGGCCAGGATTGGAGTGGTGCACATGGTCGCCTTCAAGGTTTGAAAGGCCTGATCAATTTTGGGATTCCAATTTAAAGAATTATTTTTAAGGAGAGCAGTGAGAGGTGCCACAATTTTTCCATAATTCTTAAAAAACTTGCGATAATAGCATGTTAAAACCAGAAATCCATGCAAGATTTTGAGAGTCTTTGGGCAAGGAAAATCCAAAATAGATTCAATCTTTCTAGGATCCACTCTAACACATACCTTGCGAACAATATGACCCAAGTACTCGAATTTTGAGGATCCAAAAGAACATTTAGATTGCTTAAGGAAAAGTTGGTGCTGAGAGAGTAGATGTAGAAATCGATCCACATCAGCAAGATGGGTTGTCCAGTTTTTACTATAGATGAGGATATCATCAAAGAAAACTAAGAAAAAATGACGGAGAATAGGATAGAAGACATGATTCATGAGGATTTGGAAATTGGAGGGAGCATTACACAAGCCAAAGGGCATGACCAAAAACTCATAGTGGCCCTCATCAGATTGAAATGAAATATTAGGAATGTCTTCCTTGTTCATACATATCTAGTGGTAGCCAGAACAAACATCAAGTTTAGTAAAGAAATGGTCAACAGTCAATTTATCCAAGAGGTCATCAATGAAAGGAATGGGAGATTTTTCTTTGATAGTTAGTTTGTTGAGGGTGTGGAAATCAGGACACATTCACCAAGAGCATTCTTTCTTAAGGACCATGATCACACAAGAAGAGTAGGGGTTCATACTAGGAAAAATAACACCCGTGGTGAGTAATTCTTGAACAATTTTCTCAATTTCACTTTTTTGGGAAAAGGGATGATGATAGGCACAAATATTGGGAGGGAGGTTGTCAAGCAAAAGGGGAATGGAATGATCATGAACACCATGGGAAGGAGGAAGTCCTTAGGGAGTGGAAAAAAAAAATTGATGTTTGTATAGGATGGATAGGAGGTCCTGCATCATAGAGGGTGTCTCAGTGGCTTGAATGGCATGGAGTTGTGCAATAATGCCAAAATGAACATTTTTGAGGAGATTTTCCATGTGATGGGAACTGATGATCTATGAAGAACTAATGAGGATGCCTTGTAACTTATATGTTGGCCCTCCTAGTTGAATTGCATGGTTAATTCCTTAAAATCCATGAGAATGGGACCCATAGTCCTTAGCCATTCTGCACCCAAAAAAATGTCACAACCGCCCATATCAATAGAAAACATATGATATTTCATGTGGTGCTGACCAATTTGGAGATACACATTTTCACAATGCCCCCCACATTTCATGGACCCATCATTGGAAACCATGATTTGAAAATTATTGACAGTGTGGATATATCAATTAGTTTCTTGGGAAATGTGACGATGAATAAAATTATGGGTGCTTCCACTATAAAAAAGGATGATGACCATCCGATGCTTAATGTAACTAATTATCTTGAGTGTTTGGGGAGCAAAGAACCTAGTGAGAGAATTCATGGAAATGACCGGCTCAACTTCGAGAGGGTGGGAGGTTGGGGTCATGTCAGTGGGTTTAGGTGATTGGGCCACAACGGGGGGGGGGATTATTTGTCATTAAAATTATAACAAAGGCCTTTGGGTCTGTGTTCAACCATTTTTTCCCTGGTCAGTTTCTGGATCTTTAGTGGAGTAGAAGGAGGAGTGGGAGTGACTGGTTTAGGACGAGGAATAAAGGATGTTTTTTGGATTTGAGAAGAGACAACCTATTTTTCTTCCTTATCTCGTATAGTACCTTCCACCCAACTCTGAGGCTGAGCCATGAGGACATGGGAACGAATCTCATCCTTGAGGCTATTGATAAAACATTTTCGAAAAAAAATCATCAGACATGTCGTCTATACAGAAAGACAATTGCTCAAAAGTGGTTATAAAGTCTTCCATTGTGCCAGATTGGGTCAGCTTTTTCAAATGGTCTAAATGGTTGGTGTCAGTGTCAAAGCATTCATAAATATCTACCACAAATTCTGTCCAAGCCACATACCGTTGGTGGGCATTTTTTCTCCATTGCCACCATTGCCAACGTTCTTGATCTAGATGGAGAACACCATATAGTAGTTTGGCCAACTCATATGTAATTCCATACAAAGAGAATTAATGTTCCATTTGAGTTACCCATCCAATGGGATCAGAGCCATCAAATTTGTTCACATCCACACGCAAAAGGAATAGGTCACACTGAAAGTGATGGGGATGAAAAGTATGG
>JASDQU010012957.1:155516-176947 GCA_032191745.1 Picea mariana | reverse complement strand
TACAAACCTTCCTTAACAAGAGACTAGCATTTTCATCAAATTTTACTTTAGTCTCACATGACTAATTTTGGATTAGTCAACAACCCTAACTTGCAATAATCATAACTATGTACCCATAATGAATAACGATCTGAAAATAGTACAAAATGTTCTTCAGTGTCTTTTATGCAATTCATCCAGGTTTCACTGCTTGGAACCTCTCAAAAAATGAATTATAGCAAAAATGACATACCTTGTTAAATTCTGGCTTATTCTAGAGAACAAAATTGTAGAGCGTGCCCCACACAGAATATTTGTTGTATGGATATGAAAATGGTACAAATAGTACTACAGACTGTACTCTAACCAGTACATTTTTTCTTACTGAATTTGGATCTGTTTGAAGAAGTTACGACATTTTTACCCAAAACACCTATTTTAGACTAGTTTCAGGACTAGCCACAAACCCTATTTTCCACGGAGTGTAACTCCAAAAATACAAAGACCCACAAGCTCAAATTTTTATCACAACTACTTGGATATGTTCCCTTAACGACCTCAATATTTCTTGTTCTGAATCATTCTATAAAAAACGTTATTGTGAAAATGGTGAGATGACCTGTAAATAACATACCTTAGAAAACATCATCAAAAGAATTTATCCTCCCTTGAATTTTGGCCTTCTGTACTTCACCTTCCTTATGAAATTTTCCATAGATATCCTTTGATTACCTCATTCACTTATATATATTCAATATTCCCAAGTTTAATTAAAATGAGAGATCCTTGCCTCTTATTTATACTTTTATGTAGCTTCCTCAAGGGGTTACCTTCTAACCATCTTAAACCACTTTCCTTATTTTAGGGATAACCCACTTCTAACCACTTGTACACTTAGTAATTTCTCCATTAACTTTATTATTTAAATAATTTATTTTGTATCCTCTTTGAATTATAGTACACTCATCACTTCTCTTTATTATTTAAATAATTTCTTCTTTGATTTCCTTATTTTAGGGCTAACCCACCTCTAACCACTTGTCCACTTAGTAATTTCTCCAATAAATTTATTATTTAAATAATTCATTTTGTATCCACTTTGACTTAGAGTACACTCATCACTTCTCTTTATTATTTAAATAATTTCTTCTTTGCAACAACTTTGACTACATTGACCTTTTGGGGCTTGTAGATGACTCATGAGGGTTCTCCAACTTCACATGGCCATAACTATCCAATCGTGAGGAGTTATGTGACGTTCCACATACCACCGGAAATGACATGACATGTATTATCCATGTAGAATAGTCTTACCTGCAAATATATCAAAACTCATACCATTATCCATCAAACAAACTTGGGTCCATTACCCAAACCTTTGTGCTACCAGAATTCGCTACCGAACTTTCTTCAAGGGTTGACATTAATGACAACCAACATAATTAATCAAAAATCTCCTCTTTTGGCATTGGTGGAAACAATTTGATGCAATACTGAAGTCATATCACTCATGCTCCCCCGTGTGACCATCTCTCCCCCTGAAACCATGCCTTTGTGCTCTTTCTCCAATCATTTACCTTTGCATCTGATAAATCTCTCCCCCTTTGTCATTAATGGCAAATGTATCTTTCCATCAAGGGTTTCTCCCCCTAACTGAACTATCCTTGGCGATACCCCCCCTGACTAAACTCTTCCTGAAACTGGTCCCCCAACCTGAACTGTCCTCTTTATGGTGTTTCCTCATGTTTCATTTTGTAAACACAATTGTAAATAGTTGATTGAGGCGTTTTTCCTATGCCATTTGGTGATTCATTGTAAACTTGACCAAGAGTGTAGTTATAAACTCTTGGCAAGTAAGAAACTTATGCAGGTATCATTAGTTACAGGTTGTAAATTTAAGCAGATGTGGGCTTCAAAATTTAATCTCCAAAGAACAAGAGGTGAAGGAGATAGGGAATGTTCCTTTCAGAACATTTGCTTGGTGGTAGTTGCAAGTGCTTGAGTTACATTTTGATTCTGAAGTACAGGGAATGAAGACATTTGCATGCAGTTGATGATGGATTTTAGGTCAAAGTTGATACTTTTGGAGGTCCAAAAGTTTTTCTCCGTTGGGAGCTGTGATCCAAGAGGATCTTCACAGTCAACACATTTTCAGTCGGCTTCAAAAACTGCCAACATTGTCCAGTCAACAAAGAGCTCACAATGAGCTTTCTGATGCATTTCGAATGAATTCAATTGAACTTCAAATGCTAGAGATATGGTTCATTGATATTTAGGGGGAAAATGGCATTTGTAAAATGTTTAATACATGAGATAGGATTCTCATAATTATGTATTTTTCATCATTTAAAAGGGATTATTTGGTGCAAAGCCATGTTGGCTTTCAATCCCTAGTCTCAAGGAGAGTACTAAGGAGAGTTGAGATCTTCATGGATGGTTGAGAGATATTCTCAAACCAATCCCTTGAGATATGCCAAGATCCTAATTTTAGGGGATCTTGAGAGATATTATCTCCATGAAAATATTGATGTGGTTGAGATGGAGACGTTATATAAACCCTTCTTGGGGGTCAATAAGGAGAGGAAAGGAAAAATATCGTGGAAAGATTATTGAGAGCTTATTGATTAAGAGAACGTATTTGTGAAGGAGAAACAGGTTGTAGGCTTGTTTATGTAGCCCTTTTGAAGCATAATCAATAAAGTAGATTCATGTGATTCATGAATCCAGAGACGTAGCTAGGGGGTCTGGTGAACTCCATTATCATATTGTTATTAATGTTGTATGTGTGATGTTGATGCATTCTCACTTGGTTAAGTAGAGTTTTATTTGCATAAACATGCACAATACTTTTGACAATTTGATGCTTTCATGTTAATGTATTCATTAATAAGGCATTGTTAATTAACGTTATTTCTCTTATTCACATGCAATCGCATCAGTAAAATATCTTATCTTTGAATATTTGGATGTAAGAAGATTCTCACCAAGTTTTCAGATCAAAATCTAAGACATATAAGATAACCATTCAAAATAATTCATTTTGGAGTAGAAATTACTCCGAGTCTCTAGTGAAAATACTCAAAGGCTTCCCTTGGAAGAGGTTTTGTAAAGATGTCTGCCACTTGTTATTTTGTTCCCACATATTCAACTTTGATGTTCTTCTCTGCAATCTGTTCCCATAGAAAGTGATACTTTATTGGAATGTGCTTTGTCTTGGAGTGCATCACTGGGTTCTTTGAGATACTGATGGCACTTGTATTATCACAATAGATTGGAATGGGCTCATCATAATCAACTTGTATATTTGTTAAAGTTTGTTTCATCCATAGAACCTGAGTACAACAACCTCCTGTTGCAATACACTCTCCTTCAGCTATAGATAAATATATTGATGATTGTTTCTTCCTGAGCCAATATACTAATCACTCACCCAAGTAGAACGTTTCTCCACTGGTGCTTCGTCGGTCATCAATGAAACCTTCCCAATCTGCATCTGTGTAGGCAATAAGTGATAAATACTTTCCTTTTGAATACCATAATCCAAACTCTTATGCTCCTTTGAGATATCTGAAAATCCTCTTCACTGCTAATACATGTGATTCCTTTGGTGCTTCTTGAAATCATGCCACCTGTCCCACTGCCTACATTAAATCTGGTCTGGATGTTGCCACATATAGTAAGCTACCAATCATTAACCTGTATTTCCTCTGGTCTGTAGACTTTGAATCAACATATTTTCTCAACTTGTAACTAGTTTGCATAGCAGTGGTAACTAATTTGAAATCTTCCATTCCGAACCTATTTAGCATTTATCTAATATACTTAGTTTGAGAAATAAAAAATCCTTGGCTTCTTTGATGTATCTGAAGACCCAAAAAGAAGGATAGTTCTTTGAGTAATGACATTTCAAATTCATTCTATATATCCTTTACAAATTTCTAGCTTAACCTGTCATCAGTACTTCCAAAAATAATATCATCAACATAAACTTCAATTAATAAAATACCATCTTGAGTTACCTTGATGTAGAGGTTGATGTATGCACTTCCTTTTATGAACCCTGCATGTTGTAGATATTTATCCAATCTAGAGCATCATGCTCTAGGAGCTTGTTTTAGACCACACAAGGCCTTCTTCAATTTGCACACATAATATGCATTCTCTGACAACTAAAATCCTTCTAGTTGTTCAATGTAGACTTCTTCTTCAAGTTTCTTGTTTAGAAAATATGATTTCATGTCCATGTGATACACTTTAATATTCTTGGAGCATGCATAAGCTAAGGGAAATCAGATTGCTTCCATTTTGGCAACTGGGGAAAATTTCTCTTCAAAGTCGATTCCTTCAACCTGTGTGTATCCTTTACATACAAATATAGCTTTTCTCCTTGTAACCTGTCCATATTCATTCAATTTATTTACGAAAACCCACTTTGTTCCAATCACATTCTTATTCTTTGGTATTGGAACCAATTCCCAAGTGTCATTCTTCTCTATTTGATCCAATTCTTCATCCATGGCCTTATTCCATAATTCACCCTTATTGGCCTCTTCAAAAATGTTTGGTTCAATCGTAGATAAGAGTGCTATGTTCATTTGTTTTGGTGAATAGATTCTTATTATAGTCTCAACTACTACATCTTTGTTTCCAATAATCTGATTTGTAGGATGATTCTTCTATACTTGTTTTTTAGGTGTCTTTGGAGGCATTTTATAAACTTCCTCTTCTACTTCTTTTTGATCTTCTTCATATTCCTCTTCTACTTCTTCTTCATCTTTTGCTTCTTCTTCATAAAGCTGTTCCACTGATTCATTTTCTTCTTCCTTTGATTCTCGTCGACCTATTTCATCAATTTTTACATTGATGCTTTCCACGAATTTGTTCAATATCGGATTGTAACACTTGGATGATTTCCTTGTACTTGAGTAACCAACAAGTACTCCTTTGTCCACATGAGAGTCAAACTTTCCCATTCTACCATCTTCTCTTTTGATGTAGCATTTGCTTCCAAATATTCTGAAGTGATTTACATTTGCTGGTATTCATTTACATAGCTCGTAGGGAGTTTTTTCATTGTTGTTTCTGAGCATTATTGTGTTTTGAATGTGAAATATTGTATGCACTGCATGTGTCCAAAAAATATCTATCAAATTGGAATCCATTAGCATTGTTCGAGCCATTTTCTGTGTAATTAACATCCATAATGTTCCTTTGTCTCTGAACCAATCTATGAATCCATTATCTCATCCATTGTCATATATCTTTCCAAACCTGCTAAGTTTTCTTGCAAATCCATATCTGTCCATATTGTCTAAGACTCTACTACACAACTTTCCACAATTCTCACCCATTTATTACTATACTATCATGAAGTCTTCACTACTACAACTATCAAACTGTAGTCCTGCTAACTGACTTCTCTAGATATGTCTACTCAAACTTTGCAAGCTGCTCGAAGGATGGCTCTTTGGTCTATCAAAGCTATCACATATACTCCCCCTATCTAATATTCATGTTACCTGTGAGTCTCTAAGATGGATGGCTCAGAACAATTCCTTCTCTGATGTGTATTCATCATCATCTTCATTGGTACATTCATCATCTCTCTGAACTCTAACTTCTTTCTTTCGGTCTGTGGATTCATCTTTCACTACAATGCCTGAAAGTACAATCTCTTGAACCTGTTCCTTATTTACTTTTCCTTTTTTTCTTTCAGTTATTTTCCAAACCTTTCTGTATATGGCATCTTTCTTTTTCTCTATAGAATTTTCTTCATCTTGTTTTATTGCTAATCTTGCGATCTCTAGGACTTGGTATTTGTTCACCTTTTCTTTGTGTTTTCTTATCCATACTTTCTTGTATCTGATATTAGTGTTGTCTTTCATGGAAGTATCAATCATGCTTATACAATCACTAGCTATGTGTCCATAATTATGACATTTGTAACATTTAATGTTACGTGGGGCCACATAGGCATTTCTTGCTTGAACATTTCTTTTATAATCCCTGCAATCTGCAACCTTATGTCCAAAATTAGTACAATAAAAACAATGACCATAAAATAAATTTGCATACATGGGAGTGAATGATCTTCTTTGTAGTGTAGTCCTTGACTAATCATGATCATGATTGAAGCTTCTTTCTGGCTTGAACATGGATGGTCTTCTTGAAGATGTATCTTCAATAGTTTTCTTAGATTCTAGTTGACAATCATTCCTTCCTTTGAGTACTTCTGCATAACTCTTTCTATTTTCTTCATTCTTCTTTTCTAGCAACCTAGAGTGCTTCTCTTCATTCTCTATGACTGATGTGGATGTTTCTGTCTCTTCAATGTTCTTGTTGAGCTTGACGATTTTACTTCTCAATGTGACAACTTCTTCTTCAAGCTTCCCAACCTCTTCTTCTTTATTCATTATCTGAGACTTCATGACTTCTTCTATTCTTTTCACTTCTTCAAGCTGGATTTTTAATGTGATTTTTTCTTCTTCAACTCCTTTCTCTTCTTGACCAAACTCTGCCTCAAGCTGATTTAGATTGTTAGTTATTTCCTTAAGATGATCTGTCAATATCTTTTCTCTCATTTTTGCTTCTTCCTTCTGTGCTGCTATGTTGGCTTCCAAATATTGCTTTTGATCTTTAATATTTTCTTAGATCTTTCTGGCTTCTTCTAGCTAAATTCTTAAGTTCCTTATGACCAGTTGGGATTCTTCAAAAATGTGAGAACTTTTCTTTTGTTTCATCAATTCTTTATTGAGTGACTTGTTTTCTTATCTTTCTTTTCTTAACTCATCTAAAGCACTGATCAATTCTTCTTCAGAATTGTCTTCTTTTTCAATTAGTTTTTTTGTCCCATTTCCTTCATGGCATTCTATTTCAATATGTCCATTTTTTTCACAATTAAAGAAAAACAACATACCTCTGTTGATTATGTACTCTCCATCTTCTGAATCTATTTTACATGATGAACATATTTCTTCTTGATTTGTACCTGCATCTTCTTTGACATTTTCTTAATCTGTGATGGGTGAAGAATATATATCATGTAACTTATCCCAAATTTCTTTGGCCAATGAACATTTACCAACCTTTTCTCTTACCAGATTAGGTAATCCTTCCCAGATGAAATCCATTGATATTTTGTTATTCTTCTTCAATTCCTTCTTGGCTGCAGTCTTTTCCCTTTTTGAACGATCATATCCTGTAACGAATTATATCCAAATATAATACCTCTGTACCTATAAAATACTTTGGTCCTTCCACTCCATAGCTCATACTTTAAACCATTATGACCATTAAATAGTGGTACTCCATTCTCAGAATAATCCATGATCTCCTTCCAGTGGTTAAACTATTTCCTGAAGGAACCTGCTCTGATACCAATTGTTGGATTACTGAGAGGGGGGTGAATCAATAATAGAGAAATCAAATCCCTTTTAACCATAAAATGCAAGTGTTATATAAATTTAGCATTATCATCCAATATTTGTAGAGAAAATAAACAATGAACAAATGAAAAATCATACACATACAATGTACACCATTGTTTTTACGTGGAAACCCAAAGCGGAAGAAAACCACATAATCCTTTTTCTTATATGTCTTTAAGAATTACATTCATTGGAAGCACCAACTTCCTTTGTTTTCCAGCTAAAACTGGAAGGAGGCTCCAACCCCCTAGTTTCTCAGGCTACAACCTGAGGTAAGCTCCAACTCCCCAATTCTCTGGCTACAACCAGAAGGAGGCTACAACCCCCTATGTTCTCCGGCTACAACCGATAGGTGGCTACAACCACCCGTCCTTTACCCATCCAACCGCCCTAAAATATAAGTAGAATGATGGAACCACTATCACACTATCACTGTGAGATATACTATTATAAACTTGTACCAATCAACCTATACCAAACAAAATGTAACAACCTATACCAATAACATGTGCCAAAATGTACCATACATCAACTTGTACCATAAACAAATGCATCAACCATGCACCAAACAACCAGTACCAACTTGTACCAAACAACCTGTAATCAACATGTACCATAAACAAGCACATCAACCATACACCAACCTGTACCTCAACATGTATCATCAATGAGTGCATCAATCATGCATCAAATATGTACCAGTCATGCATCAAATACACATAAACTATGACTCATCAATATGTACCAACATCATCAATTACACACCTAATGTATGTGCCAACTGATCAAATAATTGTCTCAACCATGTACCCAACATGTACCTCAGCCATATACCAAATACAGATACCAATATAACCATCAAAAGTTCTCTAGCAATACATCACACTATCCATAACCAAATGCCATAAACCATTACATCAAACCATGTGCCACAACCTCATTGTTATACAACCTCTATCTATAACATACCTCAACCAAAATACCTCATCAATTTCATCATCCAAATCTGATTCGTAACTCTGTAAAAGACCTGGTGTATATGATCACATACCTACAAACCTTCCTTAACAAGAGACTAGAATTTTCATCAAATTTTACTTTAGTCTCACATGACTAGTTTTGGATTAGTCAACAACCCTAACTTGCAATAATCATAACTATACACCTGTAATGAATAAAGATCTGAATAGTACACAATGTTCTTCAATGTATTTTATGTAATTCCTCCAGGTTTCACTGCTTGGAACCTCTTAGAAAATGAGTTATAGAAAAAATGACATACCTTGTTGAATCATGGCTTATTCTATAGAGCAAACATGTAGAGCGTGCCTCGCACAGAATATTTGTTGTATGGATATGAAAATGGTACACATAATACTAAAGACTGTAATATAATCAATCAATTTGGTCTTATTGAATTTGGATCTATTATGAAGAAGTTACAACATTGTTACCTGAAACGCTTGTTTTAGACTAGTTTCAAGACTAGCCACAAACCCTATTTTCCACGAAGTGTAACTCCAAAAATACAACAACCCACAAGATGAAAATTTTAAAACAACTACTTGGATATGTTTCCTCAACAACCTCCATATTTCACAGTTTGACTCATTCTATAAAAAAAATTATTGCGAAAATGGTGAGATGACCTATAAATAACATACCTTAGAAAGCATCATCAAAAGAATTTATACTCCCTTGAATTTCGACCTTCTTTACTTCACCTTCCCTCTGAAATTCACCTTAGATATCCTTTGGTTACCTTAGTCACTTATAGATATTCAATATGCTCAAGTTTAATTAAAATGAGAGATCCTTGCCTCTTAGTTATACTTTTATGTAGCTTCTTCAAGGGGTTACCTTCTAACCATCTTAAACCACTTTCCTTATTTTAGGGCTAACCCACTTCTAACCACTTTTCCACTTAGTAATTTATCCATTAAATTCATTATTAAAATCATTTCTTTTTTATCCACTTTGACTTATAGTACACTCATCACTTCTCTTTATTATTTAAATAATTTCTTCTTTTCTTTCCTTATTTTAGGGCTAACCCACTTCTAACCACTTGTCCACTTAGTAATTTCTCCATTAACTTTATTATTTAAATAATTTATTTTGTATCAACTTTGAATTATAGTACACTCATCACTTCTCTTTATTATTTAAATAATTTCTTCTTTGCAACCACTTTGACTAATTTGACCTTTTGGGGCTTGTAGATGACTCATGAGGGTTCTCCAACTTCACATGGCCATAAATCTCTAACCGTGAGGATTTATGTGGAGTTCCACATACCACCAGAAATGGCATGACATGTACTATCCATATAGAATAGTATTACCTACAAATATATCAAAACTCATACCATTATCCATCAAACAAACTTGGTTCCATTACCCAAACCTTTGTGCTACCATAATTCACTACCAAACTTTCTTCAAGGGTTGAAATCAATGAAAACCAACCCAATTAATCAACACCACAGTCTCAACCCTTCAAACCTGCAACTTTGTCGTTGCTTCAGACTCACTGCTATAGATTTGTCAATGATACCTACCCATAAAATTTCACAAAAATAGATATTCAATGTGCTCAAATGAGGTGCAAATGGGAGACCCTTTCTCTCTTATTTATATTCTCCAAGTAGCTTCCTTTAGGGGTTATCTTATAACTATTTTACCCAATTTCCTTCTTTTAGGGATAACCAACTTTTAACTACCTTTCCCACTTATAACCACTTTACCATAAATAGTAAACTCACCACTTCTTGTTGTAATTAATTTATTCTTAATTGTTTTCTTATTGCAACAACTTTACTTATGATTAACTCCTAGTCAAAACTACTTCGACTAGTAAACTTATTCTAGGAGCTTCTAGAATAATTGACTTATTTGACATTATAGGGGCTTCTATATAAATCATGAGGGTTCTCTAACTTCACTAAGCCATATCTCCTCAACTGTGAGGAACTACGTGGTGTTCCACATATCACCGGAAACTGCAAGATATGTAATATCCATCTAGGATATCCTTTCATGCAAATCCACTGATATTCATTACATTATTCCTCAAGAAAACATGGGATAGGTATCCATACCTCTGGGGCTACCGGAATATGCTACCGGATTTTCTTCAAGGGTTGACATCAATGACAACCAACCAAATTAATAAAAAATATCTCCCATTGACATTGATGGAAACACTCTTATGAAGTATTGAATTCATGACACTCATGCTCCCCCTGTGACAATTGCTCCCCCTAGAATCATGCCTCGATGTTGTTTCTCCATGCATCTAATAAATATTCCCCCCTTTGACATCACGGAAAAGGTAACTTCTCGTCGGGGCTGCTCCCCTTGACTGAACTCTCCTTAGGGCTACTCCATCTTTCTAAACTCTCTTCTTTCCTTTTTATCGTGCTTCCTCATGTAAATCTATGACATATAAGAATAACATTCAATAATCATTATGGATCAGAAACTATGCCAAGTTTCTGGTGAAGATACTCAAAATCTTCCCTTGGAAGCAATTTTTTAAAGATGTATGCAATCTATTCTTTGGTCCAAACATACTCAAATCAAATGTTATTCTCTACAACCTATTCCCATAGAAAATGAAACTTTATTGGAATGTGCTTCGTCTTGGAGTGCATCATTGGATTCTTTGAGATAATGATAGCACTCATGTTATCACAAAATATAGGAATGGGCTCATCATACTCAACCTGTATATCTTTAAATGTATGTTTCATCCATAGAACCTATGTACAACATGTTGTTGCTTCTATATACTCTGCCTCGGTTGTAGACAATGATACTAATGATTGTTTCTTGCTTAGCCAAGATACCAAACACCCACCCAAGTATAAAGTTGTTCCACTTGTACTTCTTCGATCATCAATGAAACTTGCCTAATCTGCATCTGTGTAGGAAATAAGTGCTAGATCCTTTTCTTTTGGATACCATAATCCAAACTATTTTGTACCCTTGAGATATATGAATATCCTCTTCACTGCCAAAATGTGTGATTGCTTTTGTGTTGCTTGAAATCATGCCACTTTTCCAACTACCTACATCACATCTGGTCTGGAAGTTGTCACATAAAGTAAGATACCAATCATTGACCTATACTTCCTCTGATATGTAGCCTTTGAATCATCATCTTTAATTAACTTGCAACTGGTTTGCATAGGAGTATTGACAAGTTTGCAATATTCCATTCCGAATCTCTTTAACATTTCTTTGATATACTTGGTTTGAGAGATAAAAATACCTTGGTTGCTTTGAAATATTTAAAGACCCAAATAGAAAGATAATTCTCCAAGTAATGACATTTCAAACTCATCCTTCATATCCTTTGAAAAATTATGTCTCATCCTGTCATCGTCACTACCAAACATAATATCATCAACATAAACTTCAATTAACAAAATAGTATCTTGATTTACCTTGATGTAGAAGTTGTTGTCTGCATTTCCTTTTTTGAACCCTTGCATTTGTAAGTATATGTCCAATCTATAATACCATGCTCTGGGAGCCTGCTTGAGATCATACAAGGTCTTCTTCAACTTGCAAACATAATTTTCATTCTTTGACAATTGAAATCCTTCTGGTTTCTCAATGTAGACTTCTTCCTCTAGATCCCTGTTTAGGAAGGCTGATTTTATGTCCATTTGATACACTTTAATATTCTTAGAGAATGCATAAGATAGCATCAATATGATTTATTCCATTCTGAAAACTGGGTAAAATGTTTCTTCAAAGTCTATACCTTCAACCTGAGTGTATCCTTTACATATGGATCTTTCTTTATTCTTGGTAACATGTCCATTTTCATTCAATTTGTTTATGAAGACCCACTTTGTACCGATCGCATTCTTGTTCCTTGGCCTTGGAACCAATTCTCAAGTGTTATTCTTCTCTATCTGATCTAACTCTTCATCCATGGCTTTGATCTAGAATTCATCCTTGTTGTTTTCTTCAAAAATTCTTGGCTCAATTGTAGATAGTAGTGTTAGGTGCAGTTGTTTTAGTGAACAAATTCTTCTTATAGTTTTAACTCTTGCATCTTTATTCCTAATAATATGACACGATGGATTCTTTCTTTTTTATTTGTCTACTAGGTGTCTTTGGAGGCACTTGAATATCTTGTTGTTCTTTCTCTTCTTTTGGTTGCTCTTCTTCATCTTCCTCTTCTACTACTTCTTCTTCCTTTATTTCTTCTTCGTGAACCTATTCCGTTAACTCCTTGCCTTCTTCTTTTATCCTTCATCCACCTGTCTCATCAAATGTCACATTGATGCTTTTAAAAAAAAAATTGAGCCTTATATTGAAGAATTTGAATGATTTCCTTGTGCTTGAGTACCAAACAAGTATACATTTGTCAACATGAGACTCAAACTTTCCCATTTTTCCATATTCTCTTTTAATGTAGCATTTTCTTCCAAAAACTCTAAAATGCTTCACATTTGTTGGTCTTCCTTTCCATAGATTGTAGGGAGTTTTTATCATTGTTGTATGCACTTCCTGTACTCAAAAATATCTGTCAACATGGAATCCTTTAACATAGTTCAGGTCATTTCTTATACTTTCACGTTCTTCTTTTCGACGACCCCATTTTGTTGTGGTGTCCTGGAAATAGATAATTACCTCTTTATCCCATGCTTACCACAAAAGTCCATAAATTCCTTTGAGGTAAATTCTCCTCCTTTGTCCGATCTCAAACATTTGATTTGCAAATCTATTTAATTTTCAACCATCTCCTTGTATATTTTGAATTTCTCAAATTCTTTTGACTTATTCCTGAGAAAAAAAACTATAGTCATTCTTGTATAATCATCAACTAATAGCATAAAGTATTGCTCACCTTTCAAACCCTTTTTTCTAGTTGGTCCAACTAGATTAGTATGCACAATGTCCAGCGGTCTTGTTGTGGAGTATTCCTTTGATTTGAACTTGGTCTTTGTTTTCTTTCCTTGTTGAAAATTCTTGCACAATGTGTTGGTTGGCTTCATGATATGGGGCATTTCTCTGACTGCTTCTTTTTTGTTGACCTTGACAAGATTATCAAAATTTATGTCACCCATTCTTCTGTGCCATAGCCAAACTTCATATTCCTTTCCTAAATAACACTTTTTCTTTCCAATTTCACTTAGTACGTATATGTTGCTTGGATTTCTCACAATTGTCGCCACCTATTGGAGCAGGAAATTTTGGGAGTTAAGAGAAATAAGCGAAGCATAATGTACCAAAGGAAACAACACACACCAAAAAAAAAGGAATATTAGCGTGACAAAGGGAAAAGTAAGTAGTGCACCAAGAAAGAAGGGAGATCAGTGCAAGGAACGGTTGGATTGAAGACAAACCACACAGAAGGAAATTAGAAAGTGGACAAGTGGATTCCACTTAGAGTTAGGGTTTTTGAGTCATAATGTAATGTTTTTTACCCATTTTTTGGTATAAATAGAATATGTATGAAGTAGATTGAGGTGTCCTTTTTGGTATAGAAGAACCTACTTTTGGAGAACCCTTTTGAGTCTTGAGTCTTTGGGATGATCATTTTTTGGTCGTATAGCTGAGGAGATAATGGAGTCAGTTTTGAGATGTAATTGAGGTTCATATTGCAAACTGTGGAGCTTGGTGTGACATTGTTTAGCTTCACATGCACCATTCATAACTTATGATGTAATGCACACAACACTATTTTTGAAGAAGATTGAATAAAGCATAAGATCTTTGAGGACGTAGCCCAGGGGGGTGAACCTATTAAAATAATGTAATTGCAAAGTGTATTCTTATTACTATTTGATATATTATTCATTGGATCAATCCCCATTGTGGATTGATCACGTCAGCTATTGTAAAAGGACCAAATCCCCTTTTGCGGATTGGTCATAATGTAATTGTAAAAGGCAAAAGAAGAAGTCGGCCCCGGAATATATCAAGAGGCCCCAAAATATAATAAAGGTGGTTATAACCACCCAGTTGGAGAAGTCAGCCTTGTCAGTGAAGAGATGCTTCACACTTGCCATTCTTGTATAAATAAGGAGGCTAGCGCCTCCATTAGACACACAACTCACTTGCTCATTTTGAGAGACAATTTTCGGAATTACAGTTAGAGAAGAAGGAGGGAGAGTGGTGCATATTTGGGAGAGGATCTTCTACATTAGTTTGAGTTATCTCTTGGCATTGTATTGACTATCTATAATAAGGAAGTTTTGCTGGGTTTTCTTCCCCTAGAGGGTTTCCCAGGATAAATGGTGTGTCTCTTGTGATTGTGTATTTTTTAGTGATCTTGTGTTATGCTATTGTTATCTATTGAAATGCAAAGAACTATAATAATGGCCTAAACATTAACATGGTATCAGAGCCAAGCTGAAGAGAGCATCTTTCATAAGAGAAAAGTGAAAAACGTAACTGTTACTGTACGTGAAAATTAGGGCTTTTTGTTGGTGAGGTATTTCAGCCCTAAAACCATCTAGAAAAGTGTGCCCTCCCCCAAGGATCATTTTGGCACCTTCAGTGCACCTTTTCAGTGGCTAGATCTCCTAGAAAGTGAAACCCTAGTTTCACAAAGTACCAGAAGTACCAGAAAACCAGTGTACTAGAAGTACCAGAAGTACCAGAGTACTAGAGGTACTAGAAAACCAGAAGCACCAATCTAGAAATCCGTAGATCAAGTTTGGAGGAGAAAAAGTTGAATTTTCTCAGATCCAAACACACCAGACCACTCACCTCAGTCAAGCGCACCTCTTGGTAAGTTCATATTTTGATTTTGAGCACTTTCATTTTTCGGTCATTTTCCTAGATCCAGGTAAAAGATGTCTGCAAGTGTTAAACTTGTTGACAAGATAGAAGGAGTGGAAAACTTCTGTGCCTAGAAGTATAGGATTGGCCTCATTCTTGAAGAGAATGACTTAGCAAGATTCGTCAAAGAAGAAGTGTCAGAACCCGCCAATGCTGTAGAAAAGGAAAAGCATCAAAAGGACACAATCAGGGCCAAAAGAAGCATTGCATATTCAATCAAAGACTACCTAGTTCCTTATGTGTCATCTAAGAAGAATTTGAAAGAAATGTTTGATGCCTTGACTAGACTGTATGAAGGAAAGAACATAAACTAGAAGATGAATCTAAGAACTCAATTGAAGAATACAAGGATGCAGAAAGGAGAAACGATTCAGGAATATTTCTCCAGAATCTCAGAATTCAAAGAACAGTTAGAAGCGATTGGAGATACCATAGATGAAGAAAAACTCATAATGATAGCCCTAAATGGTCTCACGAGACCTTGGGACACATTCATCCAAACGATATGTGCCAGAATAGAGAAACTGAAGTTTGATAGTATATGGGAAGAATGCATCCAAGAAGAAACAAGAGGAGAAAATCGTGAAGCATTACTAGCAGTAGATGATGATCAAGCCCTAGCTACTCACACCAAAGGAGGAAGGAAGAAACCTTACTTCCAAAAGGAGACTCATAAAGAGCCTCAACAGTTAAACAAATTCAATCATAAAGAATCTCATCCAAGGATATTTCAGAAGAAAGGACAACGAAAGGAAAGAGACTACTCATCTGTACAATGTTATCATTGTGACAAGATGGGACATATTGTGAAGTTTTTTCTTGCCAGATGAGAAGAATACAAGAGAAAACGTAAGAGTCACCATGCCCATGTAGTCGAAGATGAGGAGCCACCCGCAAAGATGATAAGAGAACAGATCAAAGACCATCTATTAATCTCGGCCCTCTCAGGATCTGTAACACATGGAGAGGACACATGGCTCATTGATAGTGGTGCATCCAAGCACATGACAGGAAAAAGAAACATTCTCTCTTGTATCTCAAAAAAGAAGTTTTCTCAGAAAGTGACACTTGGAGATGATTACCAATATTCCATCAAGGGAGTGGGAGAATCAAACCACAAATTGAATTCAGGGAATTCATTAAAGATCAAGGACATACTATATGTACCAGGTTTGACTAAGAACCTACTCTCCATTTCATCTATAGAAAAGAAAGGCTTCAGATTTTCCTTTATAGATGGAGAAGTTCTTATGTGGGCTAAAGGAGAAACCTTAAATGAAGCAATCATCATTGGAAGTGAAGAAAATTGCTTGTATAAATTAAAGGGTCACTCAGAGACTTCAATGACCCACGTCATTGAAAACTCATGTGAACTTTGGCATATAATATTAGCTCACATCAACTACAAGGCACTACCATACATATGCAAAGAAGTCATAGGTTTACCAGAACTCAAAGGTGACCAAATGGATGTGCACAAGGAAAGAACATCAAGAACCCTTTTCTGAAGAGAGACATCAAAGAAGAAGGAGTCCTATAGCTCATTCATTCAGATGTATGTGGCCCAATGCCATCGTCCTCCATTAGTGGGTATGTATATTATGTATCATTTATTGATGATTATTCTCGTAAGACCTGGATATTTTTTTGAAATCTAAAGATGAAGTGTTCATCAAGTTCAAGGAATTCAAAGCCTTGATAGAGAATCTTTCTGAAAGAAAGATTAAGATACTTAGGTCAGATAATGGAGGATAATTTTTGCCCTTGACCGAGTTTTGAAGAATACTTGGTCATATTTGACCACTTTTGGGTCTGTGACAGCTTGCCAAGGAAGGAGCGCAACGCAAAGAAGAAATTAAGGAAGCAAGACCTATTTTTGGGTCCATTTTAGGGTTTTGGGTTGATGTAACGGGAAAGGGATGTCATCCCGTGGGTTTACCCATGCCTAGGCCCATTTTGTAATCTATAAATAGGTAATGTAAATAGGGGAGAAGAGGTATGATAGGATGATAGTAATGTAGTACATCTATGTGATGTATATCTAAAAGCTTAGTGCTAGTAACTGGATCTGTGTGATCGGATATATCTTAGAGTGCTCTATGCATGAGATCGAAAAGCTAAGTGCAAGTTGTTGTAGTCTTGTGCTAAAAAGAAAGGAAGAAGGATCTAGCGAGCTGTGTAGATCTTCTGTCCTGTGCGAAGTAAGGGTCATTGAAGCTCTGTGCTGTAACTGCTTGACCAAGATAATATAAAGAAGACTTTGTGGACATATCCCTAGGGTGGGGGTGAACCACGGTAACTGTGTGTATAGTTTTTTGTGCTTTGCTCTAATGTGTTTATCTCTTCCTTGGCTAAGTTCTTGATATGATTAAGTAGATCTAGTTAAGATCTGTGTTGATGATATATGAATGAATGTTAGATCTGATATATAATATGATTAGTGCTTGATCTGTTGAATCTAACCTATATTTCTGGGGCTAAATACATAATCATCTTTAGTATAAGTATTCACTGCGATGCTCTGTGCTATCTGCAAAGTACCAGATGGGTTAAATATTGATGAAGAATCTATGCTAAGTGCCCTGTAAAAGATATAATCATAGATCATTGTCCCAGCTAAGGTTGCAGACATATGATTCTTGCAACCACCCCTGCCTCTACCTCGGGTGAGACTTCATCTGCTTCACAGGTGTTTTCGAAAGGGCCGGTAGTTATGGTTTTGTTGGTACGCTCTTGAGCATTGAACCCTAGGTCTGCCCCTGTGCCAACAAATGGTTTCGTTGCTAGGACAAGAGCTATGATTGTTGGGAACAAAAGAAGAAAAAGCTTTGTGCAAACTAAGCTCTGTGCGTAGATCTGTTTCCCTAGTGTGCAATATTCTACTTGACCTACAAAGCTTTGCGCCGAGAAAAAAAGGCTAGATTTGAAGGGGAAAGGTTAGATCTGCAAGAAAGAGGTTGATACAGAAGAAAAGAAGTGATATATGAATGCTCTATGCTTTAAGAAAAGTAAAAGTGGAACTTCTTGAAGGAAAAAGGTCAGATCTACAGAAAAGAGGTAAGATCTGTAAGTTCTGTGATTTGATAACGGTAAGAATAGTCAAAAGTTCTTAGATTTGAAATCTTTGTGCTCTGTAGAAGTAAGATAAGTGAAATTTTTTGTTTCTAAATCATGGATCTAGGTATGTTTGATAGATTCTGTCCTAGCTTCAAAACTAGGGCATTAATAGATAAAAGAAAGTTTGATATGAATAGATCTGATAAGTATAGTGATAGATATGTTATACCTATGCATCGAAAGAATGTCTGGACGAACAAGTGGATGCAGGATCCTAGAAAGAGTTTTTTGCAGGCTAGCCACCATGATCCTAGTGCATAGTATAGAAGGAGTTGAGGAACATCTAAACGAAAGAGAGGATTAACCCTCTATTATAGTTGTAGAAGACTGAGACATATTGCTAAGCAATGCCCTAGGAGAAGACCTAGTTGCCTCTGTTGTAAGGCCATGGACCATGAAGTACTGGATTTCCCTAGAATGATTGCTAGGCTTGAGAAGCTAGCTATGGAGCAAGCAAAACCTGAAGTAGATCAAGAGACCAAGATTATAGCAGAAACCCGAAAAGAATCAGAAAAGATATTGCTACAGATGAAAGATACCTTGAATGACCACTGACATGTTAGACTATCAAAGATCTTCAAAGAAAAGGAGCAAATCGAAGCAAGAATAAGGGACTTTGACATTGACTGTACTCTTTATGAAGAAACACAAGTGAACATTATGCCAGAAAGAACTTGGGAAGCTATAGGAAAGCCTTCCATGATCCCTTCCCTAGGAGGAACAAGTTTCTTCAGAGGAAAGCTAGTAAACCTATGTGGAAGGCTCACTTGGATACCTATGACTATCAATGGAACTTTGACAGAGGAAGACTTTGAGATCATTAAATTTGTTGAAGACAACGCCCTGTTTACCATTCTCATAGGAAAACCATTGATTGGTAGAGAACAAGCCAGACGAAACGAAGAAGAAAAAGTTTTGGAACAAAAGAAGAAAGAGTTGAAAGACTTTATGACCAGAAGGATCGTGCACTTGATTGAAGAACAGAAGAGAATATCACATATATTTAATATTAGCAACTCCGATGTCAAAGCTAATAGAACACTTGAGGACCCGCAGAAGATCGAGTTACCTATTTTTGATACAGAAGAAGTATTACCAAGGAACCCTAGGAAAGAGTTTCAACAACGCGAAGTAACTAAGACCACAGAAAATAAACATCAGAATGGTAAAAGCATTACTGAGATGAAGCTCACTGGGAAGAAGGCTAGGAAGTTAAGAAAGAAAAGGGATAATACTGTAAGGTTACAAGAGGTTCTAGAGGACACTTCACAGCAAGAAGAATTGCAGAATTGGAGCTTCACTGAGATATCAGAACAATGACATAGAGTACTTCGCCATGATGAAGAAATACAGCCGTTGGAACCGATATACCCATTCAACCGCCGCTCCAAACGGATCGAAAAGTAGTTATGGGTTACCACTAGACCGTTGGATAGCACCAGAATGGATAGAATGAAGTTAATGAAGGCCCCATGTCCATTGCAAGCAGACCGTTGTTGAGATTTCCTACTTAACCCATCACGCCACGCACCAAGAATACATTTTGCTAACTAATAATTTGAGCGTGAACCCTGAGATTTACTTACCCTGATATCATTGCCTTACTATTCACTGTAGTCTCTGAATTCCTTTTGCACTCGAGACAGCTGACCCAAGTTTGTATGTCAGACGAGCTTAGCACTGCTGAGAAAATTGTTGAAGAACTTCTAATTGATTTAATGACTGAGAGAGTCATGTCAGAACACAAAATGTCTACAGGTGTACAGGCATCGTCCTCTGGCACACTGCCAGCTTCCCCCTCCACTGCTCGAGCAGGACCATCTTGAACACCTTCAAAAAGATGATCTAAGCTCAGAAACGACTTCGCCATTGTGAATATGATCCCAAGAATCTTGCCTAAATATATCCCACCACTAAGTGGAATAGTGAATCGAGACACTGTACCCAAAGACTTCGACTATGCTGTAGTTACTGCGTACCTCCCGAAAGGGGTGCGTGTAGTTCATGCTGACCAGGAGAAGCTCACCGCACTGAAATTTAGTGATTTCAACCTTGGATATCGCAAGGTATACAGTATGATAGCCTTGCACAAGTAATTGATTATTACAAAAGGAAAGAACCCCAAGATTGTACCGCAACAATGGACCCATAACCTTGCGCAGTCAACCCTCCTCAATGTGATGAAGATTCCACATTTCAGGAGGCATCAGGAAGTAAATGTGTGCATTAGACTGTTGTTGTCTTGCTACCACAGAGGATACCTATGGTTGGACCGCCGCATCACTGTGGATCCAATTCTAATCAATCGGATCACTGGGATAAGCATGCAGGGCCCTGACCCACAGGAATTTTACCCTAGAAAGACCACAGATCACACTCTCGCCCAAGGAATAAAAGACACATATGGCGATCTGGATTAAGGAAAGAAAGGTTACAAGGTAGCCTCCATTGAGAATGCAGTAGTGCGTTTTGGTTGCCAGCCGATCGCAGGAAAGTTAGTTCAAAAAAACAGACCTACACAAGTGACTGGATTTGTAGTTGACCTCGCAGGGAAGTGCGCGGAGGGACTACAAATGAACTGGGCAAAATACCTTATAAATCAGCTAGAGATTGACTATAGACAAGTACAGGACCAATGGTATGAGTTCCACTTTAGTTGGTTTCTCATACTCATCACTTTCATCGCTTGGGAACTGCCTGAGGGAGCCACTTTCCCAGAGATCAAACCCTTCAAACCATTGGCCATGAAGTTCTATATTCTGTGGTACTCTAGCGACATGGACAAATAGTGGCAATCCAATGTCATCTTCCACGCTTACTACACTCAGTTGAAGAAATCCATTCGGTCTACACCATGCATCACACCCAACACACTTCATAGGTTTAAACCTTTGATGAAATTTAGCGCAGATCGTCACTTCACCTACATCACAGTGCACACAGATGAGCACAAAAAACAACTCCAGTCATATTACAAGATGACAGAAGATGACTTGGAGGAGATTACCAAGGAATTGTTGGCATACCTCCTTGTTGAAGCAGACCTCGCAGAGATGTCCGACGTAGATAGCCCTGAAGCTATGTCGAATACACTAGGACC
>JASDQU010012957.1:124901-138747 GCA_032191745.1 Picea mariana | reverse complement strand
CGAGGGGGCAACCTCCTTTTACCCCACTTAAATGTTCAAGTACAAGATGATTCAAAATGAAAATGTCTCCTTGGTATATATAGGAGACTAGGAGGTATAATTACAAATAATGGCCTAAAGCCGACATAATTAAAATAACATTACTAATCTAAATTACAACTAATGTCCTAAAGCCAACATAAATAAAATAGCATTACTAATCTAATATGCCCCAATTAAGGGGTAATGAGACAATATTAGGGCTTAACATTCACCCCAGGGTGGGGCTGCATCCACAAACTTCTTCGCCTCTTTATTTATCGCCAAAATATTACATTCTTTCACTCATGTGCACTAAGACACAGAGTTGATCTTCGCACAAGACTGGAGATCTGTGCGCTAAGCACTAGATCCTCCTTCCCAAACTAGGTCAAAAGCACATAGCCAAACCCTCTATCACAACATTTAGCACCTTCTAAAAAATCATAGTCGAGCACAAAGATTCAACACACATACATTTCTTTGCACAAAGAAATTCGAACTACTTGCACTTAGCTAATTCTACAATACATTCTTCTTTATTTATATTTTACAAACCCTTACAATAAGGCATAAATATGGGAAAACCCCATGGGTCGACATCCCATAAATCCATTACAAAAACCTAGAGGACCCTTTACTAGGTCCACATAACCCTCAAAATCGGTGAGATTCACGATCTCAACTCCGCCTGGGAGTTCCTTCTTCAACCAACGTGTCGAAGTCCAAAAGTGGGTCAAAGTTGACCAAAGTTTCCCCCAAAACTTGGTCGAGGGCCAATAGGCCCCCAACACTCACCTGTGACTCGTCCTGAGTCACTCAGGTCTGGACAATGTTGCTTCGAAAGCCTCGAGCTTAACTTGAGTTGCCTCGACTTGCTACCTTTCCTGAGCCTCCTCCCGAGCGAGCTCCTGGATTGTCTTCTCTATAAGAGGCCCTTCCAAGCATTGTTCTACTGCTACAACCACTTGATCTAATTGTGAGACCTAGCCATCGATCTCCTCAAACACCTTGCAAGCTTCATCCTGCACAGGTTGTAACTTCTATGTTACTTCCATCACCTTACCTTGGAGGGTAGTGATATGCTTTTGTACTGTGCACTGCTCCTGGGATCTCTTCATTATTTCCACTGCGATGAGCAGCTTCATCTGTGCCTACAATGAAAATACTTATTGTTGTGCCTCCTGTAACTGCACTTCTAGCTTTCTTAGCTCTGGATCCTTGGTGAGGCATTCATATGTCTGGGAGTTTATATCACTTAATTGTTTACATTCCAAGGTGAGGGATCTTATACTTGCTATTGTGTTTTTAGCGGTCTCCTCCCTTTGGTCATGCACCTCCTGTGGGGTGCTCGACATTGTTTGGGCCTCCAGTTCTATTATCCTATCCTGAAGCTTCTGGAGGGTCTTTGTGAGCTTCACTGCTTGAGATTCGACCAACTCTTTCTCCTCCTGTAGCAAGCCTGGCATAGAGAAACATGCTTTACTTATCGCTTCTTTGACCACAGNTCTGCGAGCAGTTGCTCTTTTTCCCTCTGTATTTGGGATTTTTCCTCCTGAAACTTCACCTGGAGCTCTTCTTTGTCTCTTTCATGGACGACTACACTCTCCTGTGCTACTTGTAATGTTTCTAGGACTTCGTCTTTTTAATTTTTCAAGGCTTCTGTAGCCTTCTCCTTCTCTTCCTAAGCTCTCTGGAACCAGGCTTCTGTTGCATCCGCAAGCCTTCTTAACTAGGCTGGTTCATCCCCCAATTCTGCAATCTATGAAGAGGAAGGCGTAGATGATACAATAGGTACTGCACAGACCAAGCGAACAACCTGTTGCACTTCCTTCAATTCTCTCTCAATCCTTCCATATAAATCCTCCTCCTTCTCTCCATATCTCTACAACACATCTTTAGAGGTGTCCTCCATAGATCCACGGACCAGAATGATGTCATGATTGGTGAGATTGGCCTCCAACTATGGCTTATTGGCACGCGTTTTCTTCCTTGCTGAAGGTTTCTTCAGAGAAACTTTCCTCTTTTGTGGTGTCATTGTCCTAGTAAGGGGATCTTCTGGTGGTGTATCTTCACCTCCTCCTTGCTCTTCTTATTCTTCATCCCATCCTCCCTATCCTTCTGCTTCACCTTCTCCTCCTCCTAGCGAGGTAGACTGGTTATCTCCAGAAGTGTTGTCCTCTTCATCACTCTCTATGTCCTGGACTTCAACCTGCTTTTTCTACTTCTTCGTCCCACTGGACTCTTCGACATGTTCAACTTGTGTAACTATTGGGTTTCTTGTGGTGTAAGTTTTGGATAATTCTACATCGGTGACAGGTACAAGAAATTCCTATGGCCATTCCTTTGTAATCTGCGCCATATCTTCATCCGTCAGCTTATTGTATGACTGAAATTCTTCCTTGTGCTCATCTCCTCACGCGGTGATTTAAATGAAATGGGGATTGACATAGAACTTTGCTATGGGTCGATACTAGTGCAGGGTATGTGGTGTCATATGTAGGAATGATTCGATGGAGACCTTTAACTGTTGATAATATCCATGAAACATGACATTAGACTGCCACTGCTTCATCATGTCATTGGTATACCACAGGGTGGAAGGATGAGTGGCTAGGGGCTCCGTAGGTTTGATTTCTAGGAAGGTAGCTCCTTCATGCATTTTCCAAGTGATAAATGCAATCAATATGATCAACCAGCAGTAGTGAAATTCATATCCCAAGTCCTGGGCTTCACGACAATCCTTTTCTAATTCGTTGATGAGGTAGTTCGCCTAGTTCATCTGCATGCCCTCCACACACTTTCCTGCTAGGTCCACCATGAACTTGGTGACCTGTGTGGGGTGGTTCTTCCTCACTATCCTTCCAGCTAAGATTTGACAAGTAAGGCGAACTGGTCCATCCTGTATAGAGGCTACCTTGTAACCTCGCTTTCCTTTTTCTACCTCTCCATAAGATTCTTTGATGCACTGTGCTAACGAATGGTCTGAGGCCTTCCCTGGATAAACTTGTTGAGGGTCATGACCCTTCACACTTAAACCTGTGATCCAGTGGATTAACGTCAGATCCACAGTAATTCTTCTATCGAACCATAGATATCCTGGTGGCAGCCAAAATGCGGGATATACATCACATTCAACATGGTTGACTGTACCAACCCTTTAATCCATGGCTGCGAGATGAGGTGAGGTTTCTTTCTAGTTGTCTTTGTTAAGTAGCGGTGGGGAGATAACATAGCGTAGTTCTTATGGTATCCCAAGTTGAAGTTGTTGTGCTTCAACAGTGGGATTTGTCCTAATTGACTCCTGACTATGAAAATTCCCTTCAGAATATATGCAGTGAACATGGAATACTCAAAATCGTGAGGGATACTATCACGTTTAACAATGGCAGCTAGAGGCATAATATACTCAGGCAGGATCGACGGGATTTGCTTTGCGTTAGCCAGATCACCGTGGTGCTTACTTCATTGTTCAGTTACAGGATTGGTGCAGGTGGAACAACGTCCAGTTGAAGGGGAATCCTGTAGTCCCCTAGTCGACAATGTCTGAATTCCTTCAGATCTGGGTGTATCAACCATGAGATTCATAAGAAATTCCTCAACATACTTCTCCAACTCACTAGGTTCGCTCGACATTCTAGATTTTAACAGACAGGCGGGGTAGACAGACAGACAGGCGGGGTAGACAAACAGACAGGCGGGGTCTAGTTTTATATATCACAACTCGACACTTGGACAATTCTCTACTTATCTCAGTCAATCACGGGTAGAAAAAAGTGGTCCCAACACAATGACCGATTATTTAAATAAGCGGGGTATCATGACAAATCTTCCAATGGTCAGGAAAATCTTCCATCAATTTAAATCTATTTGTTATGGCACGATATCAACGTCCAAAAGAGGTCCATAAGCCCATAAATGTGTTTTCTAACCATTTTGGAGCATCATTCTAACGGTCGGGGCGCCTCCAATGGTCATCTAACTTCTCCAGGGCGAAGTCCAATTCTGTGCGGACCTGCTATTCCAGCTAGGTTCAAATCCTCCGAACCTGCCTCTTGTGAGGTTCCAGTTTGTGAAGTCTTCCATCTAGTTTCTATAACTTCTTGTAGCTTTTCCAACTTAGCTTTCTTTTTATTGGGCTTCCTTGCCTTCTTTCCTATTATCTAAGTCTTTCTAACTATTTCTGGAATCCTCTTTCCATTTTTATTCTTATCTTTCCCTAGTGTAGTGGCTTCGCACTGTTGAGGTACCCTCAAGGATTGTGAAGCTAATATCCCTTTTCTTAACATTTCTTGAGTGGGCATACTTCTTTCTTGAATAGATAGGTTATTCAAGTCTTCTTGCATTCTTTCAACCTTGATAGCTAATTCTCTTGCTTTTTTTCCTTCTTGCATTTTGACTTTGTTCTGTTGCTTCGAATTATCCTCTCGTTCTTCTATTAGTCGGTCTATTTTCCTAGCTATGAAATCCCCTTATTCTTGCTTTTGATTTTCTGTAGCTTCTTCCTTTGCTTTCCTTTTGATCTAATCCTTCTCAATCCAATTCTTACCTAACAACAATGGGAAAGAGGCGTTGTCCCCAACAAACCTAATGACTTCAAATTCTTCTTTAGTCGACGTTCCATGAACAATAATAGGTATAGTAGTAACTCTTCCACATAAAGTCATCATCTTTTCCTTAAACAAGCCTATCCTTCCCAATGAAGGTACCACGGTAGGATTTCCCAAAACTTCCCAAGTTTCTTCTGTCATAATATTCACTTGTGTTTATTCATCCAAGACTATATAATCTATGTCAAAGTATTTTATTCTTTCCCTTATGCACTATTTTGCTTTCAGGATTTCTGGTAAACTGACATCTTTATGAACATCCATCATTTCTTTCAACTGTAACAATGTAGCCTAAACTAGCCCTTTCTCTTTATGGCTTTCTAACATGCCCTTAGTCTCTTGACTTTTTTCATAGTTTTGTTGTCTTATGCTCATCCCTTCAACTTTAGCAATAATCCTTGGACAATCCTCAACCTCATGACCAACAACCTTACAAAAAGACAAATAGGGCCTACCTCGGGACATTCCTTAGCAGGATGTCCCAACCTTCTGCAATTATAACACAAATTCAATCCTTTTCTTATTTTAAAAGTTCCCCAACCCTTTATGTATTGTGCACTTCCCCTAGGATCATAGTGTTGGACCTGCAATCTGCAAAAATTCTTTCTAGGTTCCTGCATCCACTTATTAGTCCAAAAACTCTCTCTATGCATAGGAATAACATATCTTTTTTCATTTCCATTAAATTTACTCAAACCAACTCTTTCTTTCAACTGTGCTCTAGCCTTCAGACTAGGACATAATCTATTAAGCATACTTAAGTTCATGCTTTCAAAACAAAAAATTTCACCTATCTTTCTCTTGCCAAATCACAAAGATTGCTTCTTTAGGATATTACCTCTTTTCTTCAAATCAACTTTCTTTCTTAGCACAAATCTTTCCAAGTCAAATAGAGTATTGCGCACTTTAACATCAGATCTATGCATAGAGATTCTCTTTTTCTTTACTTAAGTTCCTAGCAATCACAATTTTAGGTCCCGACAAAGGAACCATTTTTTGGCACAAGAGCAGACCCAGGGTTCAACGCTTAACAACGCACCAACAAAACCTCGACCACCAACCCTTTCGGCAACACCTGCAAAGCAAGTGAAGTCTCACCCGAGGTAGAAGCAGGGGGGTTACAGGACGCAGGTGTCTATAACCAGGTTGGGACACGAATCTGTGATAAGAGTACTTCACAGAATGTTCTCTTAATGCTTAGGAAGTGTCATGCATTAGTTTATTAACCCTATTAACATTGCATAACATAATCAAAGATAGATCGATGCAGTAAAAAAAAATGATAATATACCCTGGACACTTAGCACTTAGCATTATAAGTTAAATATAGCATTCATATACCCTTAACGCAAGTAAAGTACTTAAGAAACAAAGGATCTATCTATTATACATCATAATCAAAGCACTAATCAAATTCATAACAAAAATAACACAACACAAAGAAAACCATGAGACACCAGATGTACATGGTTCACCCCAGGGTGGGGCTACATCCACAAACCGCTTCACCTCTTTATTTCTTGCCAAAATCTTACATTCATTCACTCCTATGCACTAAGCCATAGAGTCGATCTTTGCACAAGACTGGAGATCTGCTAACTAAGCACTAGATCCTCCTTACCAAACTAGGTCAAAATCACAGAGACAAACCCTCTATCACAACATTTAGCACCTTCTACAAAATTATAGTTGAGCACAAATCCTCAATGCACATACATTCCTTTGCACAAAGAAATTTGAACTACTTGCACTTAGCTACTTCTACAATACATTCTTATTTATTTATATTTTACAAACGCTTACAATAAGGCCTAAACATGGGAAAACCCCATGGGTCGACATCCCATAAGCCCGTTACAAAACCATAGAGGACCCTTTACTGGGTCCACATAACCCTTAAAATTGGTGAGATCCGAGATCTCAGCTCTGCCTGGGTGCTCCTTCTTCGACCAACATGTCAAAGTCCAAAAGTGGTTCAAAGCTAACCAAAGTTTCCCCCAAAACTTGGTCAAGGGCCAACACACAATAACCACAATATAATCACGTGCATTAGTCTCAACCACAACCAAAGTATAATGCCCAAAAATTTCAGGGGCAACAATAGTATAATCCCACACAATAGTGTGCATCACCACCACAGTACAATAATGTGCAACCGCAACATAATCAAGGACTGTAGTACAATACACCATGCGAAGATAATCAAGCAAACAAAGGAGGATTCAGAGGATGAGGCCACAGAGGTAGAGTCTTTGGAGGAGGTTGAGGATGGATAGTATGTCATAACTGTCAGAAACCTGGACACTATGCCAGAAACTGTACACAACCACCAATAACTTGTATGTATTTTCACACAAAGGACCATGAAATAGAATATTGTCTGACATTATTGATAAAAATATAGGACAAGAGAAACCATACCAACTAGAATGTGCAATGGATTGGGGTGGAAAACAGAGAAGAGGATGATAGGAAGATCAACATAGTTACGATAAGAGGAGCCAAGACATGAGAAGATGCAACCAAGAAAGATCAGGATCAGTACCAGTGATCCTGGAAGAATACAACACCTAAACAAAATTTTGATGCATGTAAAGAAAAGGAGATATTTAAGGAGGCTAGGTAGGATTTTTCGAAGGAAAACCTTGCATCTACGTCAGGAAGGAAGCCAGTAGATGAGATACTAGTATATGACATGCATCCGCTATTTGACCAGACCAGTAAAGAGTAGCCTTTAGAGCAAGTAGGTAACTTAAGAAACTTTTTTGGATATTGTGTAAAGTTATTGAATGATAAGGACTCTTTACAAATATTGAAAAATCTGTTAGAAAAGTGTCATCCTAGGGAAGGAGTAAAGATAGTGAATCATATCTGAAAGAAAACAACACCAAGCAAAGAATTCATATTGAATGCAAACATAGGAGATTTCAATATGGGGTATGTCATACTAGACTTAGGATATAAAGTCAATGTTCTGCCAAAGAAGACCTGGGAAGCTATGGGAGAACCTCAATTGGGGTATTCACTTATTCAGTTAAATTTATATAATCAACACAAAGTGGTGCCAATTGGAAGATTGAAAGAAATTTTGATAGATCTATATGGTGTGTGCACCATGGATGATTTTGAAGTCATTGACATACTAGATAATACTTCTCCATATCCATGTTTGTTAGGTCTAGATTGGGATTTTGATAACCAGGATATTATCAATTTAAAGACAAGGAAGACGATATTTGAATATGGATAATACAAAATTATTGTGCCATTGGATCCCTCAGAAGGAGGAAGGTATGTGGATCCTGCAACATATAATATTCTTATAGAAGATGTGAATCAACTATACAAAACTATCACATGCGAAGAATATTATATCAACCCAACTGTAAATGGAATTCTCAGTTGGAGGATTATTATTTCTTGTGATTCAGATTGTGACACAGGACTGGAAAACTGGCAGCAATGACTACATGAATTATCCACTAGAATATGTGCCAGATTGATGCGCGCACTGAGAAGGATTGGTTCAAAGGTAAGAGAGCCTCCTACTTTTTATGGTATGAATGACTTAGAAGATTTTTTTATGAAGTTTGAATTATAAGTAATAGAAATTCAAAGATTACCAGTATTAGATATTTCTTTGAAAGCTACACCTACCCATTAGTTGGGTACACTCAAGCAGAAGATCAACAATTGGTTTCATTGCAAGAGGATATTGCGCATCAGATTCAACGCAGTATAGGAGCATAAATATTAGAAGAAATATGATGGAATTGGACAACCTAAATAACATATAGATAGGTGCATGGTTCAATGGATATTAGTACCACCATAAGAATGGACACATCATTTTATTCACACACTAGAAGGAATTCCAAAGAACTGGTACACAGAACATGAACAACGCAAAGAAATTACAAACTAGAAGAGATACAACATAATTTTGTAATTACATTTTCCTTTGAGCATGAAAGTCCAGAGATAGATATAATGTTGAAGGTGGTAAGAGAAAGAGTATTTGAGGAACCAAAATTTGAAATAATTCCAACATATTAGAAGAAAAATAGATAGACAACGACACAATTGCTACACTATTATCACATCACAGAAGAAGAAGAAGAAGAAACTTCAGAGGATAACCTGAACAATATCCATATATCAGAAGTTGAAGGAGAAAGGGAAATAGAAGTTCCAAAGCTTGATTCAGAAGATTATGCTGCATCATTAAATATCAAGAAGATAAACATTGGAATTGCAGAAAACCCAAAGATTGCCAACATTGAAGATTATTAGGATAATCAAATAGTAGAAAGAATCATAGAATTATTGTGTGAGTACTGTGATTTGTTCCCAACAACATTTTCAGAAATGAAGGGATTAGTAGGATAACTAGGAGAGATGAAGATCCATTTGAAGTCAGAAGCCATACCTAGAAGACAGATACCTTACAGATTGAATTTAATATACAAAGAGAAAGTGAAGGAAGAAATTGACAAGATGTTAGAAGTTGGTGTCATAGAACCTGTGGAAGAATCAGAATGGATCAGTCCTATGGTGGTGTAGGAAAATAAGGATCTGTGTAGATTTGAGGAAGTTGAATGATGCTTTCCTACATGATCCTTTTCCTACCCCATTTAGAGACAACGTTTTGGAGAATGTAGGAGGTCAAGAAGTGTATTCTTTTACAGATGGATTTTCAGAATATCATCAGATAAGGATAGCACCAGAAGATAGACATAAGAAAAAAAATTCTATAGAATGGGGATCTTTTTAGTATGGGAAATAGAAGGTCCAAAGATAAATTCAAAATATTATGCTACATCATTAAATATCAAGAAGGTAAACATTGGAACTACATAAAACCCAAAGATTGCTAGTATTGGAGATTATTGGGATAATCAAACAGTAGAAAGAATCATAGAATTACTGCATGAGTACATTGACTTATTCCCAGCGACATTTTCATAAATGAATGGATTAGAAGGATAACTAGGAGAGATGAATATCAATTTGAAGTAAGAATCCATACCTATAAGACAAAGACCTTACATATTGAATTTAATATACAAAGAGAAAGTGAAGGCATAAATTGACAAAATGCTAGAAGTTGGTGTCATAGAACCCATGGAAGAAACATAATGAATCAATCCTATGGTGGTGTGGGAAAAGAAGGATCTGTGTAGATTTGAGGAAGTTGAATGATGCTTTCCTACATTGTCCTTTTCCTACCCCATTTTTAGACGAAGTTTTGGAGAGTGTAGGAGGTCAAGAAGCTTATTCTTTTACAGATGGGTTTTCAGGATATCACTAGATAAGGATAACACTAGAAGATAGACATAAGACAACATTTGATACATAATGGGGATTTTTTAAGCCATAAATAATGTCACATTACCCCTTAATTGGGGCATATTACATTATTAATATTATTTTATTTATGTTGTCTTGGGTCCATTAGTTGTAATTGTACCTCCTAGTCTCCTATATATACCAAGGAGACATTTTCACTTGGAATCGTGTTGGGAAATTTATGTGGTGTGTAAGGAGGTTTCCCACTCGAAGGGGATTATTATTTGAAATTATCTCTTTTTCAAGGCATTGAGTACTTATTCTGAGGTTTTTTTATGCTATTTTGATATTTGGTTCTTAACATTTGGAATCATATCTCAAGGTCTTGGGGTTTCGTTGTTGCACCTGAGACACCTTGGAATGTTCAATATAACTTTTTTTCTATGACGTTTCAGAAGGAACCCCTTGGATAATATTTAGGATACTGATCAAGGTATGTGGGTTTCAAATTTAATCTCATGAAGCCTTATAATTTTGGAGATATAGCCTATGTAATATAGGGTTATGGAATCATCAAGAATTTAGTCATCAGAGAATTTTCACTATAAAAGTTTTTATGTAACATTTCAGACCCTAAAACCTGAAAGCTATTCATATAAATTTTCATGGTATCATTGATAAAAATTTAAGCTTCTGGGTCATCCTACTTTTATAGATACACCTTGTGTAAGATAGGGTATCTGACTAGTCATATTAACTAGTCTAGTCTCAAACATGTGTTCCAGGTAAAACAATGATATCTTCTTCAATGAGTATCCAAATTAAGTGAAACTAGTTGCATTGGATAGTGTATAGTTTGTAGTATTTATTGTACAAGCTTCAGAATAAAATATCATACATTTTTCTCTTGGCACTCTTTACAAGTATGCTCTCCTGGAAGGGAAACAAATCATCGAGATGTGGGGAAGTTACCATAACTTCTACTTGGCACATCCAATTTTGATCATACATGTGGCATTGTAGAAAAGATGTATCCTAGAACTACAAAATTAAATTTTCATACCCAGAAGGGATGAAATTTTGGAGATACAACAGAAGAAATATCGTCTAAAAGAACCACCTCAAAATCAAGTTGTAAAAGTGATACTTGGCCAACATGCCACCAAAAAATGGAACTTCTACACCAAATAATCCTCCAAATATTCCTACTTGGACTCTTAATGAAGGCGAAGAAATGTGTAGGGACATAAATGATTTACAAAAGAAGACAGTAAAAAAATATGAACTACAAGGGATGATATATTCAATTGAATCTAAGTTAGAGGCAATAATGGATACTAAGATGGATGGTTTAAAAAGGGAGATCATGGAAGGATTGAAAAACTTACTAATAGAGAGGCCACCTAAAAGTGAAAATATATCCCATGAAATTCATGATGAGGACACAAGGAAGATAAATCAACAGTGGAGAAACTCCAACTTTGGGTTGAAGACCAACCACTTTCCTAAGATCTATATGAGGAAGTTTGATGGCAAGGATCCAATCACACAGATACTTTATATGGAGCATTTCTTTGATCTACATGATGTTCACATACAAAAAGGTACAAATTTATTCTTTATATTATAAACCCAATCAATTATGTTGTATTCATGGATTTTTTCTCTCAAAGCACTTGTCACTTGGACAATTTTCATGGAAGAAATGATATCACACTATGAGGATACAAGGAGAAATACCTTCTTTAGGCAATTGATAAATCTCAAGAAAAAGGGTTCAGTTTCAGAGCACATTGAGAACTTCCAAAGATTGAATATAAAGGTAATAGATATTCTAGATGAGAACGTAATTGATGTACTCATAGGAAATTTAAAGGATAACATTCAACATGAGGTTCTCCTTTGGAAACCCAAACCATTGGAGAATGCATTCAGGGTGGAAAGAAATGTTGAAAGTAAAAATATGGCTATGGCTACCAGAAGAACCACTCCTAACATCTATCGAGAGAATAATGTTCCTTCTTCTAAAACACCTCAACCTACAAGGTTGACACCTGAAAAATTGGAGGAAAGAAAATAAAAATTTGTATGCTTTAATTGTGACAACAAGTACAATAAGGGACATAAGTGTGGTGAAAATAAATTAATCTACATAGATTTTAAAGAGGAAGAAGAAGAAAAACAAGAACAAGAACCATCTCAATATGAAAATGTATAAGGGATTTATTCTGAAGAGTTCACTCCCATGATATCATGTAATGAATTGGTCATAATTAGCACTCCTCAAACCCTCAAGATCGAAGGATATATCAAAAATAAAAAGGTAATATTCCTAATTGATTCTGGTAGTACTCATAATTTCATTCACTATAAATTATCCAAAGCTCTCAATTTCTTTATGTATCCAGCACCAGAGTTTCAAGTAATGATTGCAAATGAAGGAACTATCAATTTCTCAGGAAAATACCATAAGATCAATCTTACTATGGGGGAACATGTAATTAATAGTCCAATGATTTCTATACCCATGGGTGGTGTTGATGTCGTACTAGGAGTCCAATGGTTACAATCATTGAGAACAATGGCTTTTAATTTTCAAGAACTTTTCATGAAATTTTCATTGAAAGGAAAATAAATTGAGTTAAGGGGTATCACAGGGAAATCCAGTAAGGTGATAAGCTCTAATGGAAGAAAAAATTATCGTACAACTATTCTCACTAGATGTTAAAACATCTAATCCATATATTCCCCTATATATCCAAGGGATCATTGATAAGCATTGCAAATTATTTGAAGATATTTCCAGAGGTCTTCCACCCACACGAAATCATCATCATGTTATTCACCTAATTCTTGGTAGTGTTCCTCCTAACATCAGGCTTACAGATACCTTTATTCCCAGAGGAGTGAAATTGAGTGTATGGCTGAAGAAATGTTAGAGGATAGAATTATTAGACCTATCCAAAGTTCTTACTATGCACCGGTGGTAATGGTACTCAAGAAAGAGGGCTCATGGCGTATGTGTCCAGATTATAGAGAGCTCAAGAAGATCACTATTAAAGACAAGTTTCTCATTCCCATCATTGATGAATTTCTATATGAACTACATGGAGAAATCTATTTCACAAAGTTGGATCTTTGTTTAGGGTATCATCATATTAGAATGAAGGAAGCAGATATCCCAAAAACAACATTCTGAACTCATGAAGGCCATTATGAATTTTTGGTCCTATATTTTGGCCTTTTGAATGCACCTTCCACATTCCAAGGGTTGATGAATTCCATTTTTAATCCCTTCCTTTGAAAATTTGTGTTGGTATTTTTTGATGATATACTAATCTATATCAAGTCTTGGTAAGATCATGTTTGACATGTTGACAAGGTGCTACAACTACTAAAGGAGAAAAAACTATATGCCAAACCATCCAAATGTTTCTTTGGGGTAAAGGAGGTAGAGAATTTGGATCATATTGTATCTCATGAATCTATCAAGGTATACCCTAATAATATTAAGTCCATGATGGACTAGAAGATTCCCAAAACATTGAAGAATCTTAGAGGATTTTTGGGTTTTATAGGTTACTACCGCAAGTTTGTTCGAAACTACGGAAGAATAACAACACCTTTAATGACATTAACTAAGAAGGATGCATTTTCATGAACTCCAGAGGAAACTCAAGCTTTTGAACAAATTATAGAGGTGATGTGAAAAGGTCTTGTATTTACCACACTAGACTTCGCAAAAACCTTTCGGGAAATGGCATTGGTGTTGCTCTAATGCAAGAAGGAAGGCCCCTTTATTTTGGAATTCATCCACTCAAGGGAAAGGACTTACACAAACCCATTTATGATAAGGAAATGATGTAAATACTACATGCATTGAAGAAATGATGCCCTTACCTAATATGTAGGCACTTCAATGTCAAAAC
>JASDQU010012957.1:110741-124851 GCA_032191745.1 Picea mariana | reverse complement strand
TCCACACACTTTCCTGCTAGGTCCACCATGAACCTGGTGACCTGTGTGGGGTGGTTCTTCCTCACTAGCCTTCTAGCTAAGATTTGACAAGTAAGACGAACTGCTCCATCCTGTATAGAGGCTACCTTGTATCCTCACTTTCCTTTTTCTACCTCTCCATAAGCTTCTTTGATGCACTATGCTAACGAATGGTCTGAGGCCTTCCCTGGATAAAATTGTTGATGGTCAGGACCCTTCACACTTAAACCTATGATCCAGTGGATTAACGCTGGATCCACAGTAATTCTTCTATCGAACCATAGATATCCTGGTGGTGGCCAAAATACGGGATATACATCATGTTCAACATGGTTGACTGCACCAACCCTTTAATCCATGGCTGTGAGACGAGGCGAGGTTTCTTTCCAGTTGTCTTCGTTAAGTAGCAGTGGGGAGCTAACATAGCGTAGTTCTTACGGTTTCCTAAGTTGAAGTTGTTGTGCTTCAACAGTGGGATTTGTCCTAACTGACTCCTGACTATGAAAATTCCCTTCAGAATATACGCAATGAACATGGAATACTCAAAATCGTGAGGGATACTATCACGGTTAACAATGCTAGTTAGAGGTGGAATATACTCAGGCAGGATCGACAGGATCTGCTTCACGTTAGCTAGATCACTGTGGTGCTTACTTCGTTGTTCAGTTACGAGATTGGTGCAGTTGGAACAATGTCCAGTTGAAGGGGAATCCTGTAGTCCCCTAGTCGACGATGTCTGAATTCCTTCAGATCTGGGTGTATCAACCATGAGCTTCATAAGAACTTCCTCAACAAACTTCTCCAACTCGCTAGGTTCGCTCGACATTCTAGATTTTAACAAACAGGCGAGGTAGACAGACAGACATGCGGGGTAGACAAAAAGACAGGTGGGGTCTAGTTTTAGATATCACAACTCGACACTTGGACAATTATCTGCTTATCTCAGTCAATCACGGGTAGAAAAAAGTGATCCCAACACAATGACCGATTATTTAAATAAGCGGGGTATCGTGACAAATCTTCCAACGGTCAGGAAAAGCTTCCATCAATTTAAATCTATGCATTATGGCATGGTATCAATGTCCAAAAGCAGTCCATAATCCCATAAATGTGTTTTCTAGCCATTTTGGAGCATCATTCTAATGGTCGAGGCACCTCCAACGGTCATCTAACTTCTCCAGGGCGAAGTCCAATTCTGTGCGGACCTGTTATTCCAGCGAGGTTCAAATCCTCCGAACCTGCCTCCTGTGAGGCTCCAGTTTGTGAAGTCTTCCATCTAGTTTCTGTAACTTCTTGTAGCTTTTCCAACTTAGATTTCTTTTTATTGGGCTTCCTTTCCTTCTTTCCTATTATCTAAGTCTCTCTAACCATTTCTGGAATCCTCTTTTCATTTTTATTCTTATCTTCCCCTAGCGTAGTGGCTTCGCACTATTGAGGTACTCTCAAGGATTGTGAAGCTAATATCCCTTTTCTTAACATTTCCTGAGTGGGCATACTTGTTTCTTGAATAGATAGGTTCTTCAAGCCTTCTTGCATTCTTTCAACCTTGATAGCTAATTCTCTTGCTTTTTTTCCTTCCTGCATTTTGACTTTGTTCTGTTGCTTCAAACTATCCTCTCGTTCTTCTATTAGTCGGTCTATTTTCCTAGCTATGAAATCCCCTTATTCTTGCTTTTGATTTTCTGTAGCTTCTTCCTTTTCTTTCCTTCTGATCTAATCCTTCTCAATCCAAGTCTTACCTAACAACAGTGGGAAAGGGGCATTGTCCCCAACAAACCTAATGACTTCAAATTCTTCTTCAATCGATGTTTGATGAACAATAATAGGTATAGTAGTAACTTTTCTACATAAAGTTATCATCTTTTCCTTAAACAAGCCTATCCTTCCCAACGAAGGTACCATAGTAGGATTTCCCAAAACTTCCCAAGTTTCTTCTGTCATAATATTCACTTGTGTTTATTCATCCAAGACTATATAATCTATGTCGAAGTATTTTATTCTTGCCCTTATGCGCTATTTTGCTTTCAGGATTTCTGGTAAACTGACATCTTTATGAACATCCATCATTTCTTTCAACTGTAACAACGTAGCCTAAACTAGCCCTTTCTCTTTATGACTTTCTAACATGCCCTTAGTCTCTTGACTTTTTTCATAGTTTTGGTGTCTTATGCTCATCCCTTCAACTTTAGCAATAATCCTTGGACAATCCTCAACCTCATGACCAACAACCTTACAACAAAGACAAATAGGGCCTACCTCGGGACATTCCTTAGCAGGATGTCCCAACCTTCTGCAATTATAACACAAATTCGATCCTCTTCTTATTTTAAAAGTTCCCCAACCCTTTCTGTATTGTGCACTTCCCCTAGGATCATAGTGTTGGACCTGCAATCTGCAAAAATTCTTTCTAGGTTCCTGCATCCACTTATTAGTCCAAAAACTCTCTCTATGCATAGGAATAACATATCTTTCTTCATTTCCATTAAATTTACTCAAACCAACTCTTTCTTTCAACTGTGCTCTAGCCTTCAGACTAGGACATAATCTATTAAGCATACTTAAGTTCATGCTTTCAAAACAAAAAATTTCACTTATCTTTCTCTTGCCAAATCACAAAGATTGCTTCTTTAGGATATTACCTCTTTTCTTCAAATCAACTTTCTTTCTTAGCACAAATCTTCGCAAGTCAAGTAGAGTATTGCGCACTTCAACATTAGATCTATGCATAGAGATTCTCTTTTTCTTTACTTAAGTTCCTAGCAATCACAATTTCAGGTCTCGACAACGAAACCATTTTTTGGCACAAGGGCAGACCCAGGGTTCAACGCTTAACAACGCACCAACAAAACCTCAACTACTAGCCCTTTTTGCAACACCTGCAAAGCAAGTGAAGTCTCACCCGAGGTAGAAGCAGGGGGGTTACAGGACGCAGGTGTCTATAACTAGGTTGGGACACGAATCTATGATAAGAGTACTTCACAGAATATTCTGTTAATGCTTAGGAAGTGTCATGCATTAGTTTATTAACCCTATTAACACCGCAGAACATAATCATAGATAGATCGGTGAAGTAACAAAAAATGATAATATACCCTGAACACTTACCACTTAGCATTATAAGTTAAATATAGCATTCATATACCCTTAACACAAGTAAAGTACTTAAGAAACAAAGGATCTATCTATTATACATCATAATCAAAGCACTAATCAAATTCATAACAAAAATAATACAACACAAAGAAAACCATGAGACACCAGATGTACATGGTTCACCCCAGGGTGGGGCTATGTCCACAAACCGCTTCACCTCTTTATTTCTCGCCAAAATCTTACATTCATTCACTCCTATGCACTAAGCCACAGGGTTGATCTTTGCACAAGACTGGAGATCTGCTAACTAAGCACTATATCCTCACCAAACTAGGTCAAAATCACAGATCCAAACCCTCTATCACAACATTTAGCACCTTCTACAAAATTATAGTCGAGCACAAATCCTCAATGCACATACATTCCTTTTCACAAATAAATTTGAACTACTTGCACTTAGCTACTTCTACAATACATTCTTATTTATTTATATTTTACAAATGCTTACAATAAGGCCTAAACATGGGAAAACCCCATGGGTCGACATCCCATAAACCCGTTACAAAACCATAGAGGACCCTTTACTGGGTCCACATAACCCTTAAAATTGGTGAGATACGAGATCTCAGCTCTGCCTGGGTGCTCCTTCTTCGACCAACGTGTCGAAGTCCAAAAGTGGTTCAAAGCTGACCAAAGTTTCCCCCAAAACTTGGTCGAGGGCCAACACACAATAACCACAATATAATCACGTGCATTAGTCTCAACCACAACCAAAGTATAATGCACAAAAATTTCAGGGGCAACAACAGTATAATCCCACACAATAGTGTGCATCACCACCACAGTACAATAATGCACAACCGCGACATAATCAAGGACTGTAGTAAAACACACCATGCGAAGATAATCAAGGAAACAAAGGAGGATTTAGAGGAGGAGGCCACAGAGGTAGAGGCTTTGGAGGAGGTTGAGGATGGATAATATGTCATAACTGTCAGAAGCCTGGACACTATGCTAGAAACTATACACAACCACCAACAACCTGTATGTATTTTCACACAAAAGACCATGAAATAGAATATTGTCTGACATTATTGATAAAAATATAGGACAAGAGAAACCATACCAACTAGAACATGCAATGGATTGGGGTGGAAAACAGAGAAGAGGATGGTAGGAAGATCAACATAGTTACGATAAGAGGAGCCAAGACATGAGAAGATGCAACCAAGAAGGATCAGGATTAGTACCAGTGATTCTGGAAGAATACAACACCTAAACAAAAGTTTGATGCATGTAAAGAAAAGGAGATATTTAAGGAGGCTAGGCAAGAGTTTTCGAAGGAAAAACTTGCATCTACGTCAGGAAGGAAGCCATTAGATGAGATACTAGTATATGACATGCATCCGCTATTTGACCAGACCAGTAAAGAGTAGCCTTTAGAGCAAGTAGGTAACTTAAGAAACTTTTTTGGATATTGTGTAAAGTTGTTGAATGATAAGGACTCTTTACAAATATTGAAAAATCTGTTCAAAAAGTGTCATCCTAGGGAAGAAGGAGTAAAGACAGTGAATCATATTTGAAAGAAGACAACAACAAGCAGGGAATTCATATTGAATGCAAACATAGGAGATTTCAATATGGGGTATATGATACTAGACTTAGGATATAAAGTCAATGTTCTGCCAAAGAAGACCTGGGAAGCTATGGGAGAACCTCAATTGGGGTATTCACCTATTCAGGTAAAGTTATCTAATCAACACAAAGTGGTGCCAATTGGAAGATTGATAGAAATTTTGATAGATCTATATGGTGTGTGCACCATGGATGATTTTGAAGTCATTGACATAGTAGATAATACTTCTCCATATCCATCTTTGTTGGGTCTAGATTGGGATTTTGATAACCAGGATATTATCAATTTAAATACAAGGAAGATGATATTTGAATATGGATAATACAAAATTATTGTGCCATTGGATCCCTCAGAAGGAGGAAGGTATGTGGATCCTGCAACATATAATATTCTTACAGAAGATGTGAATCAACTATACAAAACTATCACATGCGAAGAATATTATATCAACCCAGTTGTAAATGGAACTCTCGGTTGGAGGATTATTATTTCTTGTGATTCAGAATGTGACACAGGACTGGAAAATTGGTAGCAATGACTACATGAATTATCCACCAGAATATGTGCCAGATTGACGCGCACACTGAGATGGATTGGTTCAAAGGTAAGAGAGACTCCTACTTTTTATGGTATGAATGACTTAGAAGATTTTTTTATGAAGTTTGAATTATAAGTAATAGAAATTCAGAGATTACCAGTATTAGATATTTCTTTGAAAGCTACACCTACCCATTAGTTGGGTACACTCAAGCAGAAGATCAACAATTGGTTTCATTGCAAGAGGATACTGCGCATCAGATTCAACGCAGTATAGGAGCAGAAATATTAGGAGAAATATGACGGAATTGGACAACCTAAATAACATATAGATATGTGCATGGTTCAATGGATATTAGTACCACCATAAGAATGGACACATCATTTTATTCACACACTAGAAGGAATTCCAAAGAACTGGTACACAGAACATGAACAACGCAGAGAAATTACAAACTGGGAAGAGATACCACAGAATTTTGTAATTACATTTTCCATTGAGCATGAAAGTCCAGAGATAGATATAATGTTGAAGGTGGTAAGAGAAAGAGTATTCGAGGAACCAGAATTTGAAATAATTCCAACATATTAGAAGAAAAATAGACAGACAATGACACAATTGCTACACTATTATCACATCACAGAAGAAGAAGAAGAAGATCCTTCAGAGGATAACCTGGACAATATCCATATCTCAGAAGTTGAAGGACAAAGGGAAATAGAAGTTCCAAAGCTTGATTCAGAATATTATGCTGCATCATTAAATATCAAGAAGGTAAACATTGGAACTACAGAAAACCCAAAGATTGCCAACATTGAAGATTATTAGGATAATCAAATAGTAGAAAGAATCATAGAATTATTGTGTGAGTACTATGACTTATTCCCAACGACATTTTCAGAAATGAAGGGATTGGTAGGAGAACTAGGAGAGATGAAGATCCATTTGAAGTCAGAAGCCATACCTAGAAGACAGATACCTTACAGATTGAATTTAATATGCAAAGAGAAAGTGAAAGAAGAAATTGACAAGATGTTAGAAGTTGGTGTCATAGAACCTGTGGAAGAATCAGAATGGATCAGTCCTATGGTGGTGCAGGAAAATAAGGATCTATGTAGATTTGAGGAAGTTGAATGATGCTTTCCTACATGATCCTTTTCCTACCCCATTTACAGACAACGTTTTGGAGAATGTAGGAGGTCAAGAAGTGTATTCTTTTACAGATGTATTTTCAGAATATCATCAGATAAGGATAGCACCAGAAGATAGACATAAGAAAAAAAATTATATAGAATGGAGATCTTTTTAGTATGGGAAATAGAAGGTCCAAAGATCGATTCAAAATATTATGCTGCATCATTAAATATCAAGAAGGTAAACATTGGAACTACATAGAACCCAAAGATTTCTAGTATTGGAGATTATTGGGATAATCAAACAATAGAAAGAATCATAGAATTAATGCGTGAGTACATTGACTTATTCCTAGTGACATTTTCATAAATGAATGGATTAGAAGGATAACTAAGAGAGATGAATATCAATTTGAAGTAAGAATCCATACCTATAAGACAAAGAACTTAAATATTGAATTTAATATACAAAGAGAAAGTGAAGGCATAAATTGACAAGATGCTAGAAGCTGGTGTCATAGAACCCGTGGAAGAATCATAATGAATCATTCCTATGGTGGTGCGGGAAAAGAAGGATCTGTGTAGATTTGAGGAAGTTGAATGATGCTTTCCTACATTATCCTTTTCCTACCCCATTTTTAGACGAAGTTTTGGAGAGTGTAGGAGGTCAAGAAGCTTATTCTTTTATAGATGGGTTTTCGAGATATCACCAAATAAGGATAACACTAGAAGATAGACATAAGACAACATTTGCTACATAATGGGGATCTATTAAGCCACAAATAATGTCACATTACCCCTTAATTGGGGCATATTACATTATTAATATTATTTTATTTATCTCGTCTTGGGTCCATTAGTTGTAATTGTACCTACTAGTCTCCTATATATACCAAGGAGACATTTTCATTTGGAATCATGTTAGGAAATTTATGTGGTGTATAAGGAGGTTTCCCACTCAAAGGGGATTATTATCTAAAATTATCTCTTTTTCAAGGCGTTGAGTACTTATTCTGAGGTTTTTTTAAGCTATTTTGATATTTGGTTCTTAACATTTGGAATCATATCTCAAGGTCTTGGGGTTTCATTATTGCACCTGAGACACCTTGGAATGTTCAATATAACTTTTTTTCTACGACGTTTCAGAAGGAACCCCTTGGATAATATTTAGGATACTGATCAAGGTATGTGGGTTTCAAATTTAATCTCATGAAGCCTTATAATTTTGGAGATATAGCCTATGTAATAAAGGGTTATGGAATCATCAAGAATTTAGTCATCAGAGACTTTTCACTATAAAATTTTTTATGTAACATTTTAGACCCTAAAACCTGAAAGCTATTAATATAAATTTTCATGGTATCATTGATAAAAATTTAAGCTTCTGGGTCATCCTACTTTTGTAGATACACCTTGTGTAAGATAGGGTATCTGACTAGTCATATTAACTAGTCTAGTCTCAAACATGTGTTCCAGGTAAAACAATGATATCTTCTTCAGTGAGTATCCAAATTAAGTGAAACTAGTTGCATTGGATAGTGGATAGTTTGTAGTATTTATTGTACAAGATTCAGAATAAAATATCATACATTTTTCTCTTGGCACTCTTTACAAGTATGCTCTCCTGGAAGGGAAACAAATCATCAATATGTGGGGAAGTTACCATAACTTCTACTTGGCACATCCAATTTTGATCAGACCTGTGGCATTGTAGAAAAGACGTATCCGAGAACTACAAAATTAAATTTTCATACCCAGAAGGGATGAAATTTTGGAGATACAACAGAAGAAATGTCGTCTAGAAGAACCACCTCGAAATCAAGTTGTAAAAGTGATACTTGGCTAACATGCCACCAAAAAATGGAACTTCTACACCAAATAATCCTCCATATATTCCTACTTGGAATCTTAATGAAGGTGAAGAAATGTGTAGGGACATAAATGATTTACAAAAGAAGATAGTAACAAAATATGAACTACAAGGGATGATATATTCAATTGAAGCTAAGTTGGAGGCAATAATGGATACTAAGATGGATGATTTAAAAAGGGAGATCATGGAAGGATTGAAAAAATTCCTAATAGAGAGGCCACCTAAAAGTGAAAATATATCCCATGAAATTCATGATGAGGACACAAGGAAGATAAATCAAGAATGGAGAAACTCCAACTTTGGGTTGAAGACCAACCACTTTCCTAAGATCTAAATGAGGAAGTTTGATGGCAAGGATCCAATCACACGAATAATTTATATGGATCATTTCTTTGATCTACATGATGTTCCACATACAAAAAAGGTACGAATTTATTCTTTATATTTAGAACCCAATCAATTATGTTGTATTCATGGATTTTTTTCTCTCAAATCACTTGTCACTTGGACAATTTTCATGGAAGAAATGATATCACACTATGAGGATACAAGGAGAAATACCTTCTTTAGACAATTGATAAATCTCAAGCAAAAGGGTTCAGTTTCGGAGCACATTGAGAACTTCCAAACATTGAATATAAAGGTAATAGATATTCTAAATGAGAACCTAATTGATGTACTCATAGGAAATTTAAAGGATAACATTCAACATGAGGTTCACCTTTGGAAACCCAAACCATTGGAGAATGCATTCAAGGTGGAAAGAAATGTTGAAAGTAAAAATATGGCTATGGCTACTAGAAGGACCACTCCTAACATCTATCGAGAGAATAATGTTCCTTCTTCTAAAACACCTCAACCTACAAGGTTGACACCTGAAAAATTGGAGGAAAGAAAATCAAAATTTGTATGCTTTAATAGTGACAACAAGTACAATAAGGGACATAAGTGTGGTGAAAATAAATTAATCTACATAGATTTTGAAGAGGAAGAAGAAGAAAAACAAGAACAAGAACCATCTCAAGATGAAAATGTATAAGGGATTTATTCTGAAGAGTTCACTCCTATGATATCATGTAATGAATTGGTCATAATTAGCACTCCTCAAACCCTCAAGATCGAAGGATATATCAAAAATGAAAAGGTAATAGTCCTATTTGATTCTTGTAGTACTCATTATTTCATTCACTATAAATTATCCAAAGCTCTCAATTGCTTTATGTATCCAACACCATAGTTTCAAGTAATGATTGCAAATGGAGGAACTATCAATTTCTCAGGAAAATACCATAAGATCAATCTTACTATGGAGGAACATGTAATTAATAGTCCAATGATTTCTATACCCATGGGTGGTGTTGATGTCGTACTAGGAGTCCAATGGTTACAATCATTGAGAACAATGGCTTTTAATTTTCAAGAAATTTTCATTGAAAGGAAAATAAATTGATTGAAGGGGTATCACAAGGAAATCCAGTAAGGTGATAAGCTCTAATGGAATGAAAAAATTATTGAAAAAGGGGCATCAAGGTGTAATTGTACAACTATTCTCACTAGATGTTAAAACATCTAATCCATATATTCCCCTATATATCCAAGGGATCATTGATAAGCATTGCAAATTATTTGAAGATATTCCCAGAGGTCTTCCACCCACACGAAATCATGATCATTTTATTCACCTAATTCTTGGTAGTGTTCCTCCTAACATCAGGCCTTACAGATACCCTTATTCCCAGAGGAGTGAAATTGAGTGTATGGCTGAAGAAATGTTAGAGGATAGAATTATTAGACCTAGCCAAAGTTCTTACTATGCACTGGTGGTAATTATACTCAAGAAAGAGGGCTCATGGCATATGTGTCCAGATTATAGAGAGCTCAACAAGATCACTATTAAAGACAAGTTTCTCATTCCCATCATTGATGAATTTCTATATGAACTACATGGAGAAATCTATTTCACAAAGTTGGATCTTTGTTTAGGGTATCATCATATTAGAATGAAGGACGCAGATATCCCAAAAACAACATTCTGAACTCATGAAGGCCATTATGAATTTTTGGTCCTATCTTTTGGCCTTTCGAATGCACCTTCCACATTCCAAGGGTTGATGAATTCCATCTTAAATCCCTTCCTTTGAAAATTGGTGTTGGTATTTTTTGATGATATACTAATCTATATCAAGTCTTGGTAGGATCATGTTCGACATGTTGACAAGGTGCTACAACTACTAAAGGAGAAAAAACTATATGCCAAACCATCCAAATGTTTCTTTGGGGTGAAGGAGGTAGAGAATTTGGATCATATTGTATCTCATGAAGCTGTCAAGGTATACCCTAACAATATTAAGGCCATGATGGACTAGACGATTCCCAAAACATTGAAGAATCTTAGAGGATTTTTGGGTTTTATAGGTTACTACAGCAAGTTTGTTCGAAACTATGGAGGAATAACAACACCTTTAATGACATTTACTAAGAAGGATGCATTTTCATGGACTCCAGAGGAAACTCAAGATTTTGAACAAATTATAGAGGTGATGTGAAAATCTCTTGTATTTACCACACTAGACTTCACAAAAACCTTTATTGTGGAATGTGATGCCTCGAGAAATGGCATTGGTGTTGCTCTAATGCAAGAAGGAAGGCCCCTTTATTTTGGAATTCATCCACTCAAGGGAAAGGACTTACACAAACCCATTTATGATAAGGAAATGATGTAAATACTACATGCATTGAAGAAATGATGCCCTTACCTAATATGTAGGCACTTCAATGTCAAAACAGATCACGATAGTCTTAAATACTTCTTGGAACAAAGACTATCTTCAAAGAACAACAAAAATGGGTGACCAATATGTTGGGTTATGATTTTGAAATCATTTACAAAAAAAGGAAGAAAAATGTTAGGGCAGATGAACTCTCAAGAAAGGATGAAGATGTTGAGGCCTTCCTCTGTGCTGTCTCAATCATTCAACCCGAATGGGTAACAAAAGTGAGGGATGAATGGAAGAATGACAAAAACGTGTGGACTATCATTCAAATGTTGTACCAGGATTCGAGTGCATCAGATACATTTACATGGAAAAATGATTCACCGTGGTACAAAGATCGATTATATTTATGTAAGAAATCCCAACTCAAATAAAAGGTACTCTTGGAATTGCACACCTTTCGGGTAGGAGGGCACTTGGGATTTTTGAAAACCTACCATAGGGTCAAGACATAATTGTTTTAGGATGGACTTAAAATTGAAGTTCAAAGGTTTGTGGTAGAATATTTGGTTTGCCAACAAAATAAGGTGGAAACAATTAAGACCCGGTGTCTTTTACAACCATTAGCCATCCCAAGTCAGAGCTGGGAGGAGATTTTCATGGATTTTATCATAGGGTTACTGAAGTTTGAAGGAAAGAGTTTCATCATGGTGATTGTTGATATACTGACCAAGTACACACACTTTTTTTCACTCTCTCATCCTTTCAAATCCAGTACAGTTTCCATCGCATTCATGGAGATAATTCAAAATCTACATGGAAGCCCAAAGATTATTGTAAGTGACAAAGATCCCATATTCACTGGACATTTTTTGACATAATTATTTTCTTGTTTGGGTACTTAATTGGCTCATAGCTCATCTTATCAACCTCAATTTGATGGACAAACCGAGATAGTGAAAAAATGTCTCGAAGGCTACCTTCATTGATTTGTCTCTGATAAACAAACACAATGCCTCAAATGGTTACCCTTGGTAGAATGGTGGTATAACACTTCCTTTCATACTGCAACAAAAATGACACCATTTATGGCACTCTATGGATATCACCCACCTTCCATAAATTCTTCTCTAAAAGAAAAATATAAGGTTCAAGCAGTGGAAGATCACATCGAGCATCGACAATAAGTTCTCCAACTCTTAAAGGACAACCTGACCATGACACAAAATCAGATGAAACAACAAGAAAATCAACATCGTAGTGAAAGAAGTTTTGAATTAGGGGATTGGGTATTTTTAAGACTACAACCATACAAATAGATGTCCCTCAAGAAAGCTAAGAAGGATAACAAATTATCACCAAATTACTATGGCCCTTATAAGGTGTTGCAAAATATTAGTACTATGGAATACAAATTGGAGTTGCCTGCATCTTCGCAAGTACACCTAGTTTTACATGTTTCATACTTAAATAAGGTTATAGGTGACAAGATCCCAGTTCAAACTATATTTATAGAGCTTGATGAGGAAGGAAAAATAATATTGGAGCCTAAATCTATCACTGACACAAGAATTCTTCAGCTAAGGAATAGATCCATTTCAGAGTATCTCATTAAGTGGAGGAAACTACCTGCTAAAGATTCCACTTGGGAAGATGAGTCTTTTATACAAAAGCATCAAGAATTACTCAAGCATTGTTGAAAGAACTTGTATGAAGGGGAGGGGCATGTTAAGCCATAAATAGTGGAACTTTACCCCTTAATTGGGGCATATTACATTAGTAATGTTATTTTATTTATGTTCGCTTGGGTCCATTAGTTGTAATTGTACCTCCTAGTCTCCTATATACCAAGGAGACCTTTTCATTTGAAATCATATTGTATTGGGAGATTTATGTGGTGTATAAGGAGGTTTCCCCCTTGAAGAGGCTTATTATCTGAAATTCTCTCTTTGTCAAGGAGTTGAGTACTTATTTTGAGGTTTTTTTATGCTACTTTTATATTTGGTTCTTAACAGTTATCACGTCGCAGAAGAAGAAGATCCTTCAGAGGATAACTTGCGCAATATCCAGATCTTAGAAGTTGAAGGAGAAAGGGAAATAGAAGTTCCAAAGATCGATTAAAAATATTATGTTGCATCATTAAATATCAAGAAGGTAAACATTGGAACTGCAAAAAATACAAAGATTGCCAACATTGGAGATGATTGGGATAATCGAACAATAGAAAGAATCATAGAATTACTACTTGAGTATAGTGACTTATTCCTAGTGATATTTTCATACATGAAGGGATTAGCAGGAGAACTAGGAGAGATGAATATCCCTTTGAATTCAGAAGCCATACCTATAAGGTAGAGACCTTACAGATTGAATTTAACATACAAAGAGAAAGTGAAGGGAGAAATTGACATGTTAGAAGTTGGTGTCATAGAGCTTGTGGAAGAATCAGAATGGATCAGTCCTATGGTGGTGCAGAAAAATAAACAAGGGGGAATTAGGATCTATGTATATTTGAGGAAGTTGAATGATGCATGCCTACATGATCCTTTTCCTACCCCATTTACAGAAAAAATTTTGGAGAATGTAGGATGTCAAGAAGCTTATTCTTTTATAGATGGGCTTTCAGGATATCATCAGATAAGGATAGCACCAGAAGATAGACATAAGACAACATTTGATACAGATATATGATGAGTATTTTGATGATATTATTGAGTTTTTTAGTATAGGATTTGCACCAACAAAATTTACTACTGCACAGAAGAAAACTTTGGTGGTCATAGTTGCAGATTATCAATTGATTGCAGGTCATTTATACAAACTTGGAGCAGATAACATCCTAAGGAGATGTGTGATGGAGCATGAAAGGCCTATCATTTTAGAAAAGGCACATGAATTGATTTTTGGAGGACACTATGCACGAAAATGTACCATGCAAGATTATGGTGGCCAACAGTTCACAAGGATTCAAAGGAATACAATCAAAAGTGTCATGTTTGTCAAAGAGTTGGGAAACCATCCAGGAGGGATGAGATGCCATTGAGACCTCAAGTAACTTTACAAGTGTTTGATAAGTGGGAAATAGAGTTTGTAGGTCCAATTAAT